>JARHVA010003694.1:1002500-1060000 GCA_037957365.1 Torreya grandis | reverse complement strand
GATATAACTAGGGTAGCCTTATATTATATATCTAGGAAGGGAAGGTCGATTTTAAATGGTCAAATCATTGGTCCATTTATGATGTAATTTCCCAATTGAATTGAAATATCTAGAACTAAATACATGGTTTAATGTATAGATATGGACTAAATTTCATGAGATTTATCGTATTGGCATTACTCAACCTACTTACACACACACAAAGAGAGAGAGAGAGAGAGAGAGAGAGAGAGAGAGAGAGAGAGAGAGAGAGAGAGAGAGAGAGAGAGAGAGAGAGAGAGAGAGAGAGAGAGAGAGAGAGAGAGAGAGAGAGAGAAAATCTAGGAAATAAGGGTTGAGGACATGTATCAACACAATGGATTAACTAGTGAATGGTCAATGAGTGAATGGGAACATTGGTAAAATGGAAACAATAACATATAACATATCAATCAGTGTGGTAGCTAGGAAACAAAAAAAATATTGTCTAGGGTGGTTTAGTGTGAGATCATATGTAGTATCATGTATGTTGGACATAATCTATCTAGATTAACACCTATACATGTTTATGTTCATTGGTGAGGGACTAAAAATTGGGTCTAGATGATCTCATGATCTAGGTTTTTTTTATTCTTTAGTGAGATGAACATTCATGGAATTTAAATCATAAGGTGGTACTAATTCTATGTCTATATCAATGGATGAGGTTATTAGAGTGACTCACTTTTATCTATCTCTCTCCCTTATACTCATTAGAGAGATAATATATTTGCATCCACACTAACATTGGGGTCAAAAGGTGATCAAGAGTTAACCCACAACCCACCTGTTAGGGACTATTTCAAATAATTTGGACTTATCTATAGTACAACTAAAAAATAAATATAAAAAATATGCCTACATTATTCAAAATTTTATAATTTAAAATTCTCTCCAAGCTAATAAATGGGGAATAGATCCAAATTATTACCATACTCTCCACTGAAACTATGCAAAACCCAAAAACTATTCATTTTAAAAGATTATCTCCCATCTAATTTAGGGACATAAGTCCAAATTATATGAAATAGTCCTAGACTTCCTATACCTTTGCTTTAATGGATGATATATTCATTGAGGGTTGGATATATCAATTGAGATATGCCAATGCATCCATGTATGATCCATCCCATCATATTATGTATATGTTGTATCCGTGTTAGCATAAACCTTATCTCTATCTTGACTAATACATACCTAAGCCCCTATACATACATATATACATATGGATCCCTATCTCTATCTTGACTAGTGACATCCATACTTAAACTTATAGATTAATAACTCCAATAGTTTAGTCAGTTTCCAATCCTAAATTTTTAAAAACTAAGTATTGACCAGAATGGATTTTGAAAAAATATCTTCTAAATGGTAACTCTTACATCTCTGTAATTGATTTCATAATATGTAAAGTGGCCTTAATTTTACTAAATACATACAACACAAACTATATCACACAAAAACAACATACAAAACCAAAGGGAATACTCCCTTTCCAAAGGGTGAGCACCCTTTGTATTGTGAATGGCGCATGCCCTACTGAAATGGTGTATGCCCTACTTCAAAGGGTGTATGCCCTATTGCAAAGGGCATACACCCTAATTCTACTTCAATCTTTTTGAAATATTTACATTTCCTTAAAAAAAATCCATTTCAATGGGATACACTCTTTCAAAAGGACATATGCCCTTTTAATATTTCTATCTTTTGAATTTTTTGCTTTCCCTTCAAAAATTGTTTGGGTTTAGTCTTGGCGAGTTTAAACCTAGCCTAAAACTTGTCATGAAACAAGCCACATGATTTTTAGGAAATTTATGAGTCTTTTCCATATTTGTCAACACATATGGTTAGATAAATTTTATTATTTTTATTTTATACATACTTAGTTCATACATACATACATACATACATAAATGCATACATACATACATGTATATATGGATTTATAGAGGGAAAACCATAGTTTTTTAATATATAAATTTTTAATGTTATATTATTATTAATTACTACTTAATTTCTACACAACATACCTTATTATGGACTATATACATATTTTTAAAAATACCTTTTATAAATTTTGGACTGTTAATTGAAAGTTTATATAAATTATATCTCACCAATCTACACATCATTGGCTATGATTTGAAAAAAAAAATGATTTTAATGAAGTTAAGGTCAAAAATATATGTTCGTACACTTATTGCTCTAATTTTTCATATATCTTGAATTTTAAAATTATTTAATGTGTGTGTTCTCTCTCTCTCTCTCTCTCTCTCTCTCTCTCTCTCTCTCTCTCTCTCTCTCTCTCTCTCTCTCTCTCTCTCTCTCTCTCTCTCTCTCTCTCTCTCTCTCACACACACACACACACACAGAGGCACAGGCACAGAGGCACACACAAACATGCATGCGCATAGGAACTAGCCCTCGAGTAGGTGTCATGATATTAAATGTATTCAAGGTCATGGAAAAGTCTACATATGCCTCCAAATTTCATTTAGAGCCTTAAAAAATATGTAAAAGTTTAAAATCAAGCTTTGAAGGACCAAACCATCGCTAGGATGTCATACAAGAGCAACTAGAATAGCCAACTTGTACATTTTATATATTTCTCAAGAATCCTTGCATGACTAATGGATCAAGCATAATTGTAGATTTACATGCTAGGATCATCCTCAAAAAAAATTTAGACCCATGTGAGCTTTTTGTCTCAAGATATAAATATTCAAAGATGGACCTATGAAGTAAACATTTTCAATAATGTCAAGTTAAATCCACTACAAAAATCCATTAGAATCTAAATTTGATGGTCTACGGGATGTCAAATATGTCTTTATGGACATAAATTGATGGTCGTGGAGATGTTAATTTTAAGACCAAGTAAATAGCCATTGGTTTTTTAAACCAAAGTAGATCTAATGGTGTATGCTCAATTGTACATCTTGATCCAATGATGCAAGATGGGTTAAACAGTCAAAGAACTTGAGAAGCCACCATGTGGCATAAACACATGAACTGAAAGACTGACAAGATCTTGGGGATCAATGGGGGTTGATAAGTGGCAATAGTGGAGATAGAGTTGACAATTCAAAGCTAAATCAATGGCTCTCACTTAATCACTTATCAAGATCAAATGGAGTGAGGTAGAGTCAAACTGGTTAGTGAATCCAAAGAGCTATTGATTCAAAGATAAGTGTCAAAAGCATGTAGATCTTGACAGAAGATTGATGAAGTATATGCATCCGTGCATAGGTAGATAATGGATCCAAGTGAGTCAAATGTGTCAACAAGCCAAGTTGAGCATCAATAACTAATGAAAATTAAGATCGAGAGCAATGCCGAGCCCAAGATTCATAATGAGGGTTGAAAGGTTATTTTAGACCATGAAATCAAGGTTTTACAATATTCTCAACACCATTGGAGATTATTCAAATGCCATAGAGTAGTATAGCTAATGTAGTAGGATTTGAAGAATATGAAAGGACCACCATTGGAGCTTATATTGATCTTTGGTTTGATAATTTAGAGCTTATAGGGTTCTTTCTTGCGATTGGTTCACCAGGTTAAAGAAGGATATGTGTATAATGAACTATTAGTCCCCATAGAGATATAATAGGTTTATTTCAACCTATTATATTATAGAAGGTACTAAATGATCCATGGGTTTATTTTATTATAAAGATTATAAGAAAATCCATGTCCTTAGATGGGTTTTCCATCTATATGTGGGACCTATGATCCAAATATGGAAATGGGTGAATATGTAATAAATGAAAGGGTACCCATCATCAACAAAGTAGGTACTCCACTACCTTAGACATGACATGATTGTTAGTATTAGGATTTAAGGATTTTATCCTCATAAGCACGATAAGTGGATTTGGTGTCTCAAGGTGGTGAGCTAGTACTTGGAGAGGTAGTTAGGGGATCTGATTCTACTCAAATGGACTTGGTCATCATGTAATAAACCCATGTCTCTAGTAGGACACTCTTAGCCAATGAGAGGAACCCAGGGATTAGTGGAATAGCAGGAGATCCATTTATTGATCAAGGCATGTAAGCAGAATGCAATCAAGTATTACCACCTCATTTCTTGATCTCGAGGGCTTTCTCCATTCTCTAAGGTATTGTTCCCTCTCTCTTGCTTCCTTTCTACTATAAATATAGCCTTTAAGCTACTATTTTAGATCCCTCTCTTGGGCATGACTAGACTCTACCAATATTGAGCCTTGTAACCTCTTAATATAAATAAGATGAATCTTTTCAAATTTCATGATATTAGACTAGTGTGTTCATGTTAGTTTTGATTTGCATAAGTGGTAAAACTTTCTCCCTTGCCAAGTCTTGACCTCACCTAGCTAGTAGAATCTCTGTTGATGTAAGTTATGTTTAGTGTTTGATGTCATTTGACTGAAGCTAATAGTGGACATGTTGACTAGATTAATGCCTTAAACTAGGCCTTTCCATCATCTCCCTTAGGTTTCACTCACTTGATGAACCTCTTCATGAATTTTTGATGCATGATAGGCATTTAGATTCATATATCTTGTTATTCATTTCTATCTCACTAGTATTTGAGAGGCTCAAGTATGAGTGGATGGACAATCTTCATGGTACATCACCATAGTTTAGAGTAGGTTTTACTTAGGCAACTCATTCTCCCTTTTCACCCAACCAGTATTAAGTTTTATAAGCAAAGGTATAAAATGATGCATCGAAGGAGCTAGCCTTGTTAAAAATCCTAGAGTTCAAGTCTCAATATGGGCAACCTACAACCTTAAACCATTCACATGATAGTCTAGGTTTGGAAGCAAGACCCAAACACTCCTTTCAACTAAGGTACAACCTAGAGTGCTAACAGTTTTGTTATGCCTATTGGAACCAGGTCTGAAAGAAGAGGAAAATTATTGGTGTGTCTTTCTTGTATTAGGTTTTGGAAGCAAGCACATTAACACCAATGGTGACTCTAAATCAAGCTTCTAGTTATGAGCAGACCAAGTATGTCTCAATGAAGTTTCTAATCAGTTTTTACATCTCATTTGATATATGAGGTCAATATAAAAAACTATGCTGGTTACTCCAATTATCCACCCCCTTATTAGTAGCCCTAATATGATCATCATTATCCATATGAATCTTATCAACCCTACCATGATCCCTATCAAAACTATATGGAACCATGTCAGGTTTCTCATGATCTTTAACATCAAAGATATTACTCTGATCCTTCTTATGGATAACAATCCCATCATAATACTTCTCCTCATAAACCCTATCATGAG
This sequence comes from Torreya grandis, assembly GCA_037957365.1. NCBI lineage: Eukaryota > Viridiplantae > Streptophyta > Pinopsida > Cupressales > Taxaceae > Torreya > Torreya grandis. The sequence goes on along the minus strand of JARHVA010003694.1, from coordinate 1,054,703 downwards.
CCATTTATACTAGCACTTAAGTGGACTTTGATAAGCCTTGATAAGCATGCAATAGATTTGGGCTCACATATATTTTATGGACAAGATGTCCCTACTCACCCTATTCATCATGTGAGAGAGTCATTATAGTGAATAAAATAATAATTGACACCTATTGAGAGAGAAAATTGGAACAATCTCATAGATGGCATGATAAAGTATGGGGTTACATTCAGAGCGTTAAGGATAAGTTAAAAGGCCTTGAGGAACAAGTCCAACCTTGCCAACATTTTGTGCCTACATATACACCACCTCAATGTTCTTATATTCCATATATTCTTCCTCAAGAGACCATTCCAAGTGTTCCTTTGAATGTTCCAAGTTATTCATATGTTCCTCAGACCTTTCCTTCTTGTAAATCTATCTAAGGGAGATATCAAAGAAATGAAGAGCTTGTTATGGATCAATTTATTGTTTGGGTCCAAGACTTCATCCTTCCTCAAGAACCCCTTATGAATTCCTTCATGATTCCAAGTTGGAATCAAGTGGTGAAGTCATGGGGTGGGAAAATTAAGGCAGATCTAGAATTTAGATCCCAAAATAAACAAGGATATGAACCTATACAAACCTCCCTCATCCCTCTTCAAGATCCTTCTTGTGTTCTTGATGACCTTAAAGAAGAACTATTTCAAGATAATATATTAAATCAAATCAAAGAGTTAGAGTTGAAGACAAGGAGGAAGGAGGAAAACCAAGATCAAAAAGCTAAAGAGAGACCTCAGTCTTTCTTCCCATCTTGGAACCAAGTCATGCAATCAAGTAAATCTGAGGTCATTCAAACCCCATCACTCCCTCCTCAATAACCTAGGTCATTTCCATCTTGTAAATCCATTTAAATTAGTGAGCAGAAGGAGGAGGTGGTGGTGATTGCTAAAGTCAGACAAGAGACATTGCAGCCTCCACTCCTTTCCCCTCAAAATCCCAGAGACTTTTTTTCATGGAGTGCCATTCAAGAGGCAAAGAATTAGGAAGAGGAGATGATGGTGATCCAAAAATAATGACTTTAGGATCAAAATTAGGTACCTATGGTAGCTTCTTTGGACCTTTCTCACCTTATTGAATATTTTCAAGGATCTGCTATGCCACTTTTTGATAAAGAGCCTCTCATTTATGAGGCAAACCAAGAAGATGCATCCAAAGAAGTATAAAGTGAAGGTGACTTGAGTGACCAAGAAGAAATAATGATTGGGACACATCTTGGCAAGGACAAACATGCTTCAATTTTCCATAATGATGTAAATACAGAACAAGTGCAAAAGAAAGCTAAGGTAGAGGTTAAAATATAAGTGCATGAGGAAAAAGTTGCTGATGTGTAGGAGAAAGATGTCCTAGTTGGACAAGTTGATGATATTATCCATGAACTCCTTAATAACATAGAAACTACCATTTATCATGAAGAACAAGAGCTTACAGATAAGAACAAGATGAAATTGAGAACATGCTCACTCATCAGCTTGATATTGAAAAATAAGGCTTGTAGCCTCATGTTTTTGGTCAAGAAGGTTATATTCTTACTTCTAACCTTTAGTTTGAAAGTATCCTATTAAAATTTAACTTCATGAGAACACATCTTATGATTTGTTTAATAACTTCCTTTTAGGTTTTTCTTTACTTGAATGGGGTCCATTGCAGGATAAGAAGAGTGTTATCATCAAGCAAGAGGTAGTTTTTCTCTCAAGAGATGACATGTTTGAACTTTTCAAACATGGTTATCAACTTTTCTCTCCAACTTCATGCATCTCTCTACTATTAGAAGCTGAGGAAGAGCTCAATTGGCCTCAAGAAGTCACAAGATCAGGTCAAATCTCCCTTAGAGGTCAACTTCATAGATATGTCAAAAGAGATACATCAAGCTAGTCTATATGTTCATGATCAATAGTTTAGGAATGAGGAAGAACTAAAATTATTACTACAAAGTACACAAATTAGGAGTATGATTGGGTATTGGAATCATCTCTATAATTCATGCACCTAAAATCAATAGTAGAGGAACCAATTACTTCCATAAGAAGACATGAGCATCTAATTGCTCATAGATATAGAAGAGAGCTGCCAAGAAAAAACAAGTATGCTTCAAACATCCAAGGTGGACAATATAGTTTCCCATTTGACCCGAGTGGAAAATACTTGTAGATTTTTCAGCCATGTACATGTTAGAGTAATTTTCATACATTCCTTTAAGTGTTGCTGCAACATATTTATTCATTGTCCCTATTTTAGGTTAGTTTCCTTTTCATGGGTGCCTTGGGCACTCTATTATTTTTATTCCATGGTTTTTATTTTAAGAGAGGTTAGATCAATATTGGCACCAGGTCAATATATTGGACCCAAATAGTGGTTTCATGCCCAATAGACTAGACAAGGCAAACTAATATGGGTTCTCAATCATAGAAGGCATGCTTCCCTATGAGTCACCATAAATGTTGGCCAAATTTGGCTCACATACCAAGCATGTGCCCAAATAGGTCAGGTTACAAATGGTCCTGATGTAGAGAAATAAGTAGGGTTATTGATTGGTCAAATGATCAAAATGGCTTAGACAAAGCTCTGGATGGAATGAGTGGCTCAAGGAACTCACATTGAACACAATTTTTTTGAAACACTTTAAGCTTTCTTATAGTGCATTCTAATCAATCTACAGAGTAAGGAACTAGTCCCCAATTAGGTGTCATGATATTCATTGCATTTAAGGTCATGGAGAAGCCTACATATGCCTCAAAATTTCATTTAAAGCCTTAGAAATTCTTCAAAAGTTTAAATTCAAGCTTTAAAGGACCAAACCATCACTAGGACATCATACAAGACCAAGTGGAATGGATAACTTATGCATTTTATATATTTTTCAAGAATCCTCACATGAACAACGAATCAAGCACAATTATAGATTTACATGTAAGGATTATCCTAAAAAAAAATTAAACCTACACGAGATTTTTGGCTCAAGATATAAGTATTTAAAGATGAACCTGTGTAATAAGATGGTCATGCTAATGTCAAGTTAAAGACACTACAAAAATACATTGAATTCTAAATCTGATGATCTGTGAGATGTCAAATATGTTTGTGTGGATGTTAATTGACAGTCACACATATGTCAATTTTAAGACCTAATAAATAGCCATTAGATTTTTAAAATAATAAAAATATAATGGTCTAAACTTTATCGCACATCTTAATCCAATGGTGCAAGATGGGTCAAACAAATAGAGATCTTGAGAAGGCACCACGTGGTGTAAGCACATGAATTGATAGACTGATAGGATCCTAAGAATTAATGTGGGATTAACAAGTAGCACCAGTAGAGATAGAGATGACAATTTAAATCTAAATCAAGGGATCACACTTAATTTTTCATCAAGATTGAATAGAGTGAGTTAGAGTCAAACTAGTCAAAAATATAAAGAGATAATGAGTCAAGGACATGTGTCAAAAATACATGGATCCTAGTAGAAGATCGACAAAGCACTTACATTTGTACATAGATAAATCAATAGAGTGAAGTGATTAAAATGTGTCAATGAGATAAGTCAAGCATTAATAACCAATAAAAATTAAGGTCGAGAACAATGGAAAGCCCAACTCAAGAAGGCTATTTTCAACCATGAAAGTAAGGTTTTATAGAGTCTTATTGACACCATTGGAGTTGGTTCAAATGCCATGGATTGGTCAAGCTAGTGAAGTAAGATTTAAAGAATGCGAAGGGACCACCATTAGATCTTATATTGATCTCTATTTCAATAAGTTAGAGCTTAAAAGGTTCTTTCTTGTGACTAGTTTGCTAGGTTAAAGAAGGATCCATGTATAATGGATTCTCAATCCCCATAAAGATATAATAAGTTTATTTGAACATATTATAATATAAAAGGTGCTAAATGATCCATGGATCTATTTTAATATAAATACTATAGGAAAATGCATCTCCTTAGATGGGCTTTACATCTATAGGTGGGAACTATGATCTAGATATGGAAATAGGTGAATATGTAATAAATGTAAGGGTACCCATCATCAACAAAGTAGGTACTCCACCACCCAAAACATGGCATGATTATCAATATCAAGACTCAAGGATTTATTCCTCATAATCACAAGTAGACTTGGGGTCCTGAGGTGGTGAGATGGTACTTGGAGAGGTAGTTAGGGGCTTAGATTCTACTCAAATGGACTTGGTCATCATGTAATAAACCCTTGTCTCTAGTGAGTCACTCTCAGCCAATGAGAAGAAATCAAGGATTAGTGGAACAATAGGAGATCCTTTTATTGATCATGTTATGCAATCAAAATATAATCAAGTGTTGCCACCTCATTTCTTGACCTTGAGGAATTTCTCCATTCTCTAAGGCATTGTGCCCTCTCTCTTACTTCTTTTCTACTATAAATATAGCCTTTGAGAAATTATTTTGGATCCCTCTCTTGGGCATGACTAGACTCTACCAAGATTGAGCCTTGTAACCTCTTGAGATAAATAAGATGATTGTTTTAATATTTCATGATATTAGACTAGTGTGTTCATGTCATTTCTGATTTACATAAGTGGTAGAGCTTTCTTCCTTGCCAAGTTCTAACCTCACCTAGTTGGTAGATTGTTTGGTCATGTAAGTTATGTTTAGTGTTTAATGTCATTTGACTGAAGCTAATAGTGGATATTATGACTAGATTAGTACCTTGAATTATGCCTCTCCATCATCTACCTTAGGTTTCACTCACTTGATGAACCTCTTCATGAAATGTTGATACATGATAGGCATTTGAAGTCATAGATCCTATTATTCATTTCTGTCTCACTAGTGTTTTAAAGGCTCAAGTATGAGTAGATGGACAATATTCATGGTTCATAACCATAGTTTATAGTAGGTTTTAACTTTGTAACTCCTTTTCCCTTTTCATGCCAACCAATATTAGGTTTTACTAATGAAGGTACAAAATGATGCATCAGAGGAGATATCCTCATTAAAAATCGTAGAGGTCTAGTCTTGATATGAGAAACCCATAGCCTTAGACCATTCCCATGTTAGTCCAAGTTTGGAAGCATCACCTGAACACTTCTTTCATATAGGGCGTAACTTGGAGTGATAACACCCCATTTTGTCCCCCATTATCCTATATCTTCCCATTGTCTTGCTTTTTACTGGACCTGAGATACCTTCAACCTCTCTTATACTTGGAGGTGGGTGTTTTGAATTTTCTCAATGAATTTATTAGCTTTTTGGACCTCAAGATTCACTTTCACATTGCCTTGTATGGTTGTCTCAAAACAACATCAAATGTACATGGAGGTAAGTAACTAAAAAGAGTTTAAATAAGATATTTACTAGTATCATAATGCACTACCTAGTTTTAGGAATGTTAAATATACACCAAATTTTTATCTTAAGTATTAATATGCTTCATGTTGTAACCTCTCAAAATTTGTACCAATGTTATATTCACAACCTCAATTTATAGGTGAAAATTAGTAGATCATTTTAGGGATCCATCTTCTCCCATAATATGGTCTAAAACATACAAAATAAACCTTCAGTCTCAATCTGAAAAAATCTAACTAGGTAAACCAAATTGAACCCACATGTTAGCAAAAATTTACTCAATGACGTCACTACCTTTGTGGGTATTCTTACAAGGAACAAGAATACACATCTTACTACACTAGTCCATAAACACAAAGAGATAGTCATGCCCATTCCTTCACATATGAAATCCACCTAAAAAAATCCATGGAAATGCTTTCCTATGGCCTAGAAGGATCTGATAATGACATGTATAAATCCAAATTCATGTTAAGAGGCTTGTTTGTACTTCATAACACACATCTTATTATGAAATTAGAAACATCTACTTGCATATTAATGAAATAAAAATACATATACAAATGTGCAACAATATCTATAACACTAAGTGTCATGTAAATTTTGAAGTATATGCTTCCCTCATTAACTAAACCGTTTCCTCCTTGGGCACATAAATCTTATAAAAGTTATAGATAAAACCATCTTGAAGATAATATTCCATTTTGGGATCAGATCCCACACTTTGGGACTTTCCAATTTGAATAAATAACTCCCTACAATCTGCAACATGCTCATATCCATCTACATAAGATTCATACATAAAAGGATCAAAGAGAGTTATGGTGACCATGGATAAAACAAAATGAGGTATTGAAAACACGTAAGTTAGATTTTTAGTCACACATTTATTTAATTTCATAGCTAAATTAAATTTTTTCAAAAATCTCATCCATTCATAGTTTCTATTTTCCTAAAGTTTAGTTCGAACTTGTAAGTATTGGAGAGGTTGATGATTCATATGGGTAATAGTTTCCTCACATGTGATATAGTTCTTCCTTTTCATGACCACTTGAAAAAGAGTATATGATTATTTGTCATATGTATAATATTTCAAAATTACATCACAAATTAGTTTTTAATGGTATCATACTAACATGCCCCCTCTAAGTATGACAACCCATAGCATAGTGACTAGTATTAGTTTCAACCTTAAAGGGCAACTGCAAGTTAGGCATGGATAATATTATGTTTGAATAAATTAAATAATTTTTTTATTCTTACCCTAAGTAAAATTATAAACACATGTTGTAATGGCATTCAAAGGTGCACCTATGGAAGAGAAGTTCTTGATGAACTTCATCAAATATTGAATTTCACTCACAAAGCTTCTTGTCTCTATCACACTAGAAGGCCTTGGGAAATTCATGATGGCCTCTACCTTTTTTGCGTAAATTTTAAATTCCCCATATCCAACAACATGAAATAATAATATAATTGATCACTAATAACACTCAAATTTATTCTCATTTAACGCTAACTCATTTTCCTTCAAAAATTACAAGCATTGTTTAAGATGATCAATCTGATCATCAAAATTTGTGATAAAATCAAGAATATAATTTTTAAATATATAATGAAAAATGAGTTATAAATGGCCTCCTTACCTTATTCATTAATTACATGAAGGTAGCTTATGAATTACATAACCTGAAAATTAGAACCAACCACTCATACAACCTTTTCCTTGTTTTTGCTTTTTTTTCTAACTGCCTTCTTCCTTAATCCACACTATGTGATACCCATATTTCAAGTCAAGCTCAGTAAAATATTTGGCATGTTGAAGTTGATCATGAATATCATCAATCCATGGAAAAAGGTACCTATTATTCATGTCTATATTATTAAGTGCTCTATAATCAATACACATTATCCATGAACCATATTTATTAGGTATTAAAACAATAGGAGAACCACATTGATATGTACTAGGATGGATTGAACCATGATTAATCAAATATTGTAACTTTCATTTTGCCTCATTGGCATCCTTTCAGGACTAACAATATATCCTAAGATTTTTAAGTGGACTATTGAGTAGCAAATGAATTTAATGCTTATTAGGCATGTTGGTGGAAACCTTGTAGGCTGATGAAAACCTCAATGAACTATTGTACTATCTCTCCCATGCACTTTTGTTATTAGTTAGTAAACATACTATAAGAAGTATTATGTATAACTAATTCATTATCTTTAATATCTTTCTAAAGAATCAAACAAAACTTCTTACTAGCATTAATAATCATCTTAGCTTTAGAGTTACCAAAGATATTTTTAAATCACATTTGTAGGCTAAAATGATATATCTCTTTCCATAATTTACCAAATGGTACTAGTTGGATCTCCTCATGATAATTAAATTCCATATATACAAGGAAGATTTTCCAAACACTATACCACACACATAAAGAAACACAACATCCACTTTAACTTCATCAATGAAATTTACATTAGTGCCAAACTTGACTCTATATTACTTGGTCACCTTCATGTATACACCTTTCTCTACTAACCCAAAACATATTGTCTTATATTATTATAAATCTCAAACCTGAATTTGTCTACCAATTCATTGCTTATTAAATTAGCTTATGACCAAGAATAAAAAATATAATCCACTTTCATTTTATTTGTTTTAATTTTAATACAGAAAAACTTATAAATTTCACTCTCTTTATAACTACTACTACCCATAAATACCTCTCTATTGACAGAGGTAGACCACAAAGTAACATCCACCTCATATCTTCAATCAATATTCTCAATTTAAATAGAAGGCATGGCCTTTTTCTTATTGTTGTTCTTGAATAAATGCAATTATAGATGGGGATTCTAACATTGACCCTCAAAATGACTATTAACATCAAATTTATCATAATGTGTTTCAATATCCTTCTTAAAAACATAGATACCCAATTAAGGAACCACTGAAAATGAAGATTCTGCAAAAAGGCAATAAAACGGATAAGGAGTAGTCACGTGTTGAGGCACAGAAGGGGTTGAGACAAACCCAAAGATGTGAAAGGGGAAAACAAAGTGAAGAAAGATGTTAAGAAATGGGTGCCACAGTCTGAAAAACATGCATCAATTTCAACAAAGACTGCAAATCAAAGGAAAAAGTGGGTAAGGAAAAAACCCCGAGGAGGAGGATATTGTGAAGAAACCTAAGAAGGAAAGAAGTTACCATAAAATGAAGAGGAATGACGAAGATAACCCAAGTAAAAACGAAAAGATAAAAACGTGCAATAGTCAGCAGTCCCAAGACGGGTGTTGTGCGAAGCATGGCAGACGATTACAAGTAGGAATTTAAAAAAAAAAGAGAAAATAGAAGAGCACTGCTTCAAGAGGAAAATGAAGATAACTTTCCAATATGATTGACGGTGAAAATAGATGTATCCAGAGCATACGATGAAAAAACAGAAAAGAAGGAAGACGAGGAAGAAGAAGATAATGGAGATGATGAAGAAGAAAACATTTGGTGGGAAGAAGAAGGAGGAGGCGTGCATAGCGAAGAAGAGGAGGAACATTTTTATGAGGAGGAAGAATAACACGAAGACATAATCAAACCGAAAGACATGGTCGATATATTAGCATCTCCATATTCACGTGGAGTTCCACACTATGAATACATATCCAAGGCAAGCCACACAAGACTCTAAGGAGGGGAAATTTGAGTTTCCTCTAGATGACGTCGTGGGGAAACCAAAAATAAAGGAGTTTGTGCGGCAGCCAAGGTAGAAATTTAGTTGAGGATTGTTTAAAATGGATGGAGAAGTACCATTCTTGTAGTCCATGATGAGATAAAATCCATTTAAGTAATCAAGAGGGTAGAGAAGTTGTATTAGTCAAATGAATTTGGGAATAATGTGGTCTCCATGGAACCATGAGAAAAGGGGTATATAAACTTAATTGAGAAATAAACACCTAATATATGAGAAAGAGAAGACATCAATAACTTTCCAATGAAGCAGATTGGAGTGGAAATTAAAATAATGTTTGTGTTAGAATGAAAGTATCAACATTACCAAGAAACCAAAGAAGTGGGAGGAGTAACGTAAGGAGTGTTGAATATCCAAAGAAGATTATTGAGGCAAAGGAAGTTAAGATTGCATGTGAGTAAATGATCTAGGAGAAAAAGAGAAGAAAACCACATCAATTTTTGAGAAAATGGTGGTGATATGTGCATATCCACAAACACTTGTGCATAAAACTATAGTACTTTGATCACTTGCACAAATTTGTGTAATTTTATGCAAAATCTCTTACATCATTCTCACCATGCATAAAACATGGGAACATGCCACACATACACATACCACTTTCCATCACCAAAAGTTCCACACATGATGTGAATTCTTTGCAACACTTGGATTTTTGCCATAGAGAGCCAAGAACAACCATTCATGCCCTACCCAAAAGGCACTGAGCACATGAGATTCAAAGGCTTAGCCAATGTGGGGTTTAGGGGTAGTTACCCCTTTCATGGGGCAATGCTCTATGCCAAATGCAAAAATTATGTCTTGAATTCTATTGTTGAAACCTTGTGCAACACATTGTTCTAAATAGAACCCATCATGCACACAACATTTGTGTGAAATCAATCAATCATGTAGTACAAACCATAAAAACTTGCATGCAATACCAAAATATGCATTCATCTCTTTAACACTCCTAAATCTGATACATGACAAAATAATTGCTATCACATTGCACATCTAGAGGTTAGAGATAAAAATGCCAAAAGATGAAGACACATAGGTGGATGGATAAACATTTCAACTTTCATAGCAACTTTTGAGCCTTTATGACATGTAATAGGCATATACAAATCTATAAATATAGTTAGGTAGATAATAGCAAAGTAGTCAATCTTACATCTTTGTCAAGAGTATGTCATATACAAAACACAAATAAATAAAGACATTTATATTTCTGGTTTAATTAATTCTTTCCTCTAATATCATTTATTTAATATATCTTCCACTTACACACACAAAATCATCTAGCTCCTCCTATAGAGTGTTTCTCCCTCAGATCACTTAGGAACTAGATCATTGGTATCAAAGAGGTTGATCATTCTACATGTCACATCAAATGCACCTAAATTATATGAACCTCAATATCACACCACAAGATCTGTCATACTACGTAGATTTATGCATCAATGAAGTTGTGCATGTATGGAAAAATATAAAAAAACACATGATGATTTCCATACAATGATCAAGTATGAGATCAAAAATACTCTCAAAAAACAAAATACATTTTATAATTAATTCATTGAAATATTTGTACATGTAGTTCCATTAGATCACACATCAAGTAAATATTTTTGTGGTCAAGTCCCCCATATATTTCAAATAAACCTAAACATTCTTGCATTTTATGGAAAAATAAATTTAGATATAGTGAATAATAGGTTAGACAAATTACAATCATATTTTTTTTTATGAATGAATTTTATGGTGAAGAGAAGATAAAGATTGGACTTCTAAATGTTTCTTCACCCCTCAGGATGTGGTTACAACTACACACTATGTGGGAGAAAGGTAGAATAGAAGACATTTTGAGCCAACCTAGGAAATGTTTTTGGAAGTCGTGAAGGATGGATACTATTATGAAGATGTTAATGGGAATTTATACATTTAGTGGCCACAATTGTGGCAAGTACATGACAAGTCAGTCCAATCTTGCACACTAATACCTTTCATGGCCTTTACATAATAATTGGCTCCTTTGAGTAAGACAAACATAGATTCCTCAAAGACTACAATAGTCTATGGCCATTAAATCCTTCCATATTGAATATGGCCAAAGTAAATACAAATGGAGAAACCTATCAATTTATGAAAAGCATTGAGGAGGAGTAAAAATAGAAAGGAAAATTGGAAGAAAAATTATGTTCCAAATAATACACTATATTCAAATAATAATAAATGGTCCAAGATGGATAAATGGTGTGATAGAAAAAAAAAAGTAGTCACTCCAACATAGTTTCATGTGTAGAAGAATATGCTTGTGCACACAGGACCATAGATCCCGATGCTCCTTATCTCAGCATAATAACCACACGAAAGCTCCTTATGTTGAATTATAATACCTATTCCATTCATAGATGTGGGTGGAAGGGTAACCACTATAATTTATTCTCAATGAAAATAACATGAAGAACCTCACTTATGAAACCACTGTCAAGAAACTAAATCATCCAATCATGCCTCATCTTGTCTTTATCAATTGGGATGGATTAGCTTTTATCATACCAAATGTATACATGTCGTGTGCCAATGCAACTATATATATGTTATACATATTTAAAGAGAGGAGATAGTGTGTGATGTCATGTTAACTAATGAATGCAATATCCTCCTTGTGCATGTATACATGCAAAATTATTATGGTGTGTTCAAAGCCAATCCTTGATGCATCATCTTCTTAGTCATTATAAAAATATAATGGATTCCTAATGTGATTCCACATTTAAACCATGTTGCATGAAATTCAGAGAATACTGCACCATAATTACATCCAAGACTTAATGTAATCAAGATGCTTATTTCTCAAGGAATGGGAATTGATCTTCCATAATTATGTAAACCCATAAATAAACCACGAGTGCTTCGTCACCTTCAAAAATCCATGAAAATATTTCATCATGTGTACCATAAGTATATAAATGGAACATACTATGCATACCTATGATAAATTTACACCAACAAGTAGCTTTATCCATCATGTGAATTGTGTGTAGTGATTGGATCCATGCCAAAATATCTAATTACAACCACACACAACCCACCCAAATGGTGCATAATGTATGATATTCAAAGAATAGGTGTTTTAGGGTTGAGGGAAAGTTCCCATTTTCTTGGGGTAACACCATATGATAAACTTTGGATATTTAGTCTCGACTTCAATTTTTGATGCTCCACATAACACATCATTCTATGATAAACTCACCACATGTGCCACCTTGTGTGACATCATCCAAATATCTAGCGTGTACCACCTAAACCTTTGAACAATTTTAAAATGTGTGTGTAACCCTTTGATGATATTAAAGCCCATATACATTAGAAATTTTTATAACACACTTCACATCTATAGGTCAGAGATGTAACCATTTGAATATGAAGAGTCGCATGAATAATGATAAACATTGTAAATTTAATTAGATTGATAGTAATAATGTAGATAGTCGTACATATTTATCAAGAGTATGTCATGTATCTAATACATAGAATACAAAATAAATTCATTGTTTAATTTATATTACTTTTTCTAATCTCATTTTATTTAATATAACTTATGCACATACACACAACATCATCTAGGTATTCATATAAAGTGTTATTCCTCAGATATCCTAAGAAATGGATAAGGTGGATGGACAAATAGTGGTGTAATAAATTAAAATTCAAGTGAGAATAAGCATAACAAATTGAATGTTAGCACAATTAAAAAAAATCATAAATCTAAGAAAGTAGATAAAATGGTAGATGAAAACTTGTTCCAAACTAATATGGAATACATGTTGAAGGATTTTCAGATTTTTTTTCTAAAGTTCCAAAATCCTAGGTTAGAGGATAAGGATGACATATATAAAATATACAAGCCCTGTAGATACTCATTCCATAAAATCAAAAATAATAACAAGGAAAATCTAGATTATGTAACCTTAATCAATAGCCTCATGAAATAAGTAATCAAAAATAGGAATAAATTGGAAACCACTATGCAAAAGTGGAAACTTTTAAGAATCAACTAAATAAAAATTTCCCCAAGGTATTAATGGATCAAGACCAAGAGAAAGTGGATGAAAAAGATGATGAGGAAGTCATGTAGTGAATCCTTGTTTGGGTAAAGACAACTCTTTAAGTATGGGGGAAAGTTGGCCCAAATATTGTACATTTATCCATAAAATAGAGGGTTTGACTAAGTATAGGGATTGTGTGAGGTATGTCTAGGCTTTGATGAAGTATGCATAGTAATGTATAATTATTCTATGTTTTTCATAGAGGTAGAAGTAATTTGTAGGGTTTTCAAAAATTACATGTATAGAAGTGTTTCAAGAAATTATATAACACATAGGGTTATAAAGAAGCGCATGATTGCACAAAAGTACACGTGTCATAGAAGAATTGGAGAGATATATGCTAGTGAGTTGGAAAGGAACAAAATGAGCATTTACTGTAAGAACCAGAGGATATTATAGGAAATTCCTATAATATTCCTACCTAGATTGAAATGCCATGAGTAAGTTGATGGGTAAAAGGTATAAATAAGACCCCATACCTCTCATTTACTATAAATTTTTAGGTCATGTATTTTTTATAATTATGTTTTATATTTTTAGACCTTATAAACCATTTCTTAAGAAGTATATGAAGTGGTCTATGCAGAAGAATTAATTCTACATATAGATAGGATGTGTAGCCTTTCTATATGGTTTTGTTAATTAATGACAAAAATGGTTTACTTTTTATTATTTATATTTGATTGTTTACTATATAGATAAGGATTGGATTTTATAGTTTATGTAAAATTGTGTTATGAATTCCCTTATTCTATATAATGTTTCTAACAGTGGGGTTTTTAGTGTCTCTTTTATGATTCAGGTGAGTTCTTAGACTTAGGTTTAAATAATATGTTAGTAAATTATATTTTGGTAAAATTTGGTGTTAGTAATGGTTTACTTCATTGTCAATGTATACTAAAATATAAATCAACAAAGATCATATTTTATGTAGTGTTGGTTTGATTAATTAGCTTGTTCCACAAGCTACCCAAGATAAATGTATCCAATCATGTTAGGTCCTAACCAATAGACTTATCTACAAACTACATTTTATAATGTTATAGATATTTGCAATAGTTGGATACAATTTTTTATTTCAATATTTGGGTGGAATATCATTATGTTTTATGACATGGAGTTTTATAAACACATGGGATATTTTTATATCAATAAATATATGATAATTTCACATATTTTGATAATTATTCATCCATTATTTTCTATATTTGTTACTAAAATCAACTTATTTTTGGGTTTAGGTACTCCAATATTTTCATATTTTTGTAGTCATTCCTCTTGTATTTGTAGGTATGCTACATGATAAACTTTTAATGCCAAATCAACCTTTTATGGAGTCCAAATTTACATACATTGATATCATTTTTTCATCACATTTCACATGACCTACTCAAGTATTTATCTTATAGAGTTTCTCTATATATTATTTTACATTAATATTGATCTACAAATAAGGTGGATATTTCACAATAAGCTTCATCAACATGGATCCTATATTCGTAGCTCAACATAATAATTGAAAGACTACTATTTTAACTAATTTTTCCCACTAAAAAATAATTATGAAATGATCTAATTCAAAGTTCATTATAGTTTAATAAATATATATATAAATAGGACAACACAAAATCACATAGAACACAAGACATGGGATAGAGAAAAATAGATGTGGTAAAAATTCATGTGGGTGAGTAAATTGCACTCTGCTTTCCACTATGCAATTCTAAACATTTAAAATTTACTATCACTTCTTGAAATTTTGTGGAGAGAGATTGCATTACTCACTATCCAGAGCTTTCAAAATAATGCTTTGTACTCCTAAAAAACTTCATCAATAATTCCAACACTATCATGTCAACCACTCATAGATGGGAGAACAATGAGATAGCATGAGAAAAGCCCAAGCTTGAAATTCAACAATGTGGATCCAATTCCAAGTGTAACATCCTCACAAAGATCTACCTAGAAATATATGATTTTTTAAAATTTAAACACATGCTATAAATAGATTACACCATGAGACTCTAATTGATGATCAAATAAAATACTTTGAGTGTGATAGATATAAATTAATCATGCTACATCATACATCATTGATCACTATCATGATTAAAAAATACATCATATTATGATTATACAAATTAATTTTAATTAAACATTCACAACTAATACATGCCTACAACCACTGCTATCAATGTATAATAAATAAGTAATTACATTTTATAATTATAGTATTTCAATAATAAATACAATACAATAAAATATACATATATAAGATACATGGCTCTTTGGAGAATAGTTCCCCAGACTTTAGTATCTATGTCAGTCTCAAGTGTCATCTCAAAAGTAGTAGTATTTTGGAGAGGGAGAGCATCATATAAGCTTTTTTCACACCAAACCTGGACCAACAATCTCCTACACTAATCTCATCAGGGAATGACCCTCCCTTCATGGATGGGTAGATAATGATGGTGATGGAATCTAGAGAGACAAGCTACTACCCGTGTGTTTTGTGTTTTCTAAAAATAAATATGCAGTATATTATAAAAATATGTTCTATTCAAAAAATCATATAAACATGTAAATTATACTCATAAAATGATAATGTCTCACTAAATATTATTTTGATCAAAGTTTTCAAATATTAAATGATCTATAAATCAATTAAATTTATACATATCACTTGATCGGATTACCTTCAGCTGACATTGTGATGCTAGCAAGCTAGTAAAATCTATCTCACTACTTACTCAATATTCACCAATGCAAGATATGGTTAACATAGTATAACCAATAGATTCATATAGATTATATCCTACTATCAATCATAAATATGATACGTACAAGATTAATTTAAATACATACATTTATTCTATCAAATATATAAATGAATCTCACAATATTATCTATCACATAAGTAATAGAAATGATAATTACAGTTTATACCACCTAAGTAAATTAAACACTTTTATATAGTTTCTATCAATATATGTAGTTTCTAAATATAATGAATGCTATGATAACCCATATTATCATAGTCTAGCATTCTAAAGCACAACTACTAATTACCACAACCAATCATAATTAAATAGTTATAAATAAATGAACACATAAGTTTTTGTTCAAGCAACTAGTTATAACAAGAAAGTCTCAGTTCTTATGAAACATATAATATTTCACTATATCCTTTATTATACTTTCAAGGGGGTTGTATACACGCATAAATAGGGTCCTACTAACTTTCATGGAAAATGTTAGTCATAAAAATAATCAACATGCATATATTCAGTCCATCAAATGTATGAATGAGTTATAGCTATATCAATTATAGTTTGTACCACCCGAGTATAACATACATTTAGATTGTAGTTTTAAAATAAAATAACCTCTATAACATCACATAATATCATAGTTTATTGCACATGAGCACACTACTCAATCATGAACAACTAGTCTTATAATTTTAAAAATTAAATGTCTCGTGATCTTAAATAATAGGCAAACAAGTACAAATTATACCAATCAGGTATAACCTATATTTAGACTATATAATATAATCTCCATAAGTAAATTCAAGTATATAGCATAAGCACTAATAATACAATCTACCATTTTGATTTACACACTGCTTACTTCTAAGTAGTTAGTCATAATAAAAACAATCATAATTCTCATAAAATCATAGTCCTTTATTAAAATAATTCATTATATTTTAACAGGTATACATAAGTAAATATTTTGCCATCCATCAATAACTTATAACTTAGTCTCTACCAATCAAAAGAACTATAATTATAGACATGCATCATGATGCATTAATATATGTTATATAGGTATAAGCACTTGTAAATATTCATATACTTGTATATGTGTTGTACACATATTTTCCCTACTGTATGCATATTTAAATCCATACGAATATATATATATATATATATATATATATATATATATATATACTCTTGTTCATTTACACTATATTCAAACAAGCAACCAATAAGTACATAAATTTTATAACTGTCATCTAGAATTTTAGACAATGACTCCTTATGATTTTAACGATCATTATACCTCTCCCATTCACAAGATACATTGATGATATTTAGTAAGATAAGGGTTTCAACAAATTAATACTTTCCTATAGTTTTTATCATTGTCAAATAGATTTTCACCCTATATATAAGTCGGTATACATAGTCTTTCATAAGTATTCAGCAATACACAAATTGCTCTTGATACACTAAAGTTTCATTTAATATATGAATGTACATATCTCTAAACCGTGATAGTAAACAAATCTAAATCACATAATATATTGGAGTATTGAATAGCAGTAATTTTATAATAACCCCCACTATTATATAATAACATATAACCCCTATATCAAGTAGTATTGCATATCGCTAAAATATGTATAAATAATAAGAATATATTATTGAAATTCCATAGGGATGTAATAGGTATACTAAGTCTATTATAACACCCAAGAACCATTACAATAAGAATTAAATAGGGAGTTATAACAGGGCATTGATTCATGTAAATATTGAAATTATTTTAATTGCATATTGCTAAATAATAAACCTATATTTTTATAGGATATACTCTACAAATCTTCATTAAACATTTTCAAATATTCAGTTATATATAACATCCACCTTTTAGGTCATCAAAAGCGATTATCATGATTAGATTTTAGATAAACTAACACATTACTAGAATATATCTCGATTATAACCTAGGTTATAGCATTATTCAATATTGTCAAATGGTCACATATATAAAACACCCGGTATATTTTGAACAGAAGCGGATCACACTAGTCGTGATTAAACATATTGAATAAATGTTAAATCAGTCCACTGTAATTGAACATAACGTTTGGATCCAACACAAGCTTATTGCACTAATTACACATTGACTCCTATTAGAGATACGTATTCCTCATTCTTTATAGAAAATAGCGAGTCATTGAATGGGCAACTAGTGCTTATGCAACCATACACATGGTTTCCCTAAAATTATGGTTTAATTTTATTTTAACTTCCTATCGCCTCACAGGTTTAGTGAGTAAACATATATTCATTGAATATCACAAATATAGAATGGATTATGCAGGTTCATTACATCATATCGCTATTATAATAGAGATCATTGTACCTTATGCAGTTTGCCCCAGCTAAAATCTCATCTAGTTCACTGCATATATAAAGACATAATGCCTGCTTTATTTCTTCTTACATGATCAGATCACTGTTGTCCTATCTAAATTATGCAACTCTATAATTTCACCATATATGAGAGGACATTATCTGGACATGCAATGCCGGAATAATAATAATAATAATAATAATAATTATTATTATTATTATTATTATTATTATTATTATTATTATTATTATTATTATTATCTTCTGCTGCTTAGATCGCAATTATTATTTTTATTTCAAACTACAGCTGACATTTTAGATCGTTGTTACCATATCTGATACGGTTTGGCGAGACACACACACACACACACACACATATATATATATATATATAATGCTAATGTTATATATGTCTAAAATGTTATATATGATATACACAGTGCTAATGTTATATATGCATATAATGATATATAGTTAAACATGATAAACTATTGTCAAAATATACACAGTGCTAATGATATATATGCATCTGTATATAGCATAGCCATAAAGTAAATTGATCGTGTCACTGATGTATGTCATCTGTATATAGCATACACATAGGTAAGAGAAATATGTTGACATTTGTGATATACCGTATATAGTTTAAAGCATATAGTTAACTATTATATAACATTTCCCATAGCCAATTATTTTTTTTTTTTTGGATTATCACATCTTTGATTTATTACTAAAACTTTAGATACTAAAATCCCCACAAATTTAATGACATCTCCTAACTAGTTATGGCGCCTATTGGGATATCACCAACGAGAATGAACTCTTTTTTTCCCTCCTCTTATGCCCTGTTGTCTCCTCTTTTTCCATTTCGTCTACGTCCTTTATTCCACCTTTCCCCCTCTTCATTGCTGTGCCCCACTTCTCTCTATTTTCTCTCTTTTAAAAGTTATGGCACTTTTTTTGTTTGTTTTATTCTAAAAATAATAACTTTCTATTATTTGTTTGTTTTATTCTAAAAATAATAACTTTCTATTATTTATTTGTTTTATTTCCTTTTACATAAATCATGGGATTTAATTAAAAGTTGTTTTTTCTTTTTCTTTTTTTTTTTTTTTTTATCTAACTTTTAAATCTACTAAACTTTCTTGAATATCTTTCTCCTTTTTTTTTTTTCAAATCTCCAATTATTTTAATAATAAATGACTATTTAGTACAATAGTTAGTCAGTGTAATTTAATTAAAAAAAATTATAATCATAAACATATAAGATTAATTTCAAATTATTGCTAAATTAAGCTTACCATGCGTAAATACTATCTAAATGCAAATGACATCAAAATGTATTGTGCTAACCATTCATTATGCATCTAACATGTCCTAAATACTGTGATGTGTGTAGAGTTCTAGTCAATTTTTTTATCTCCTATCATCTTCATCTACATCACCCTCTTCAGTTTTCCCTCCATGCTTTGAGAGGTGAATCTTTACTATGTCCAACTCACGACAAGCAGGTAGTTAGTCCATAAAATCACAATATGTATATCATAAAATAATGTTGAAATAACATATTAACATTATCACAATGTAAAGAATATGCATGACAGCTAACCTCATAGAAATGAAATCATGAAATCGAAGCAACAGACAACTATGACTTACAACTTAGCTAGTAATAAATAAATGAAGTTATCAACTATAGAAAATCCATGGATAATTGAATAAGTTGGCTTGGCGAGGAATTGGTATGTAATGCAAAGACCTCTCACTAAAGTCTTTGCCTTCCAAAAAACTCATTCTTTATTCCATTCTACCAAGTAGCTTACCAATAAGCAAAACTAAATTACCAAGAGGAAAAAGGAACATTTTAAATTATTCATAACCTCATTTTTAGATAGTGTCAAAATGACAACTATATGTAGACTCATGGTAAATAAACTGCCTATAGTATCAGAATGACCACATAAAATTTTTGGCAACTACACAAGTGGCATTTTTAGACACTAGTGATTACACAATAACTACATGTATACATTGGTGGTTATGCAACTGCAAGTTGCATTTACTATTACTTTCATCATCCTTAACAAAACCATTAGATTTAAAAGTTGAAAGCTTCTAAATTCACCATTCTGAGCATGTTTGGATCATATTTATATTGACGCTATCATTGCAACTTATTTAAAATTATATTTTAACATGAACATTATTTTATAAGAATGAATTACATAAATTGAGAATAGTGAAAATAGATATCAAACATATCTAGTACATTAAGATCTAAATTTAGATTACACCTCCCTAATTTGAGGTTTTGGGTCCTCAAAAGTAATATCTTTCCCCACTTCCTTTCTTTCTCTAGAAGTTACTTCTATAGGAATAATCTATCCAACCTTGTGAACTTTAACATTCACCTCTTTGTTCACATTGTCTAGCCTATTTATTTCCATTGAGGAAGGTTGATGACTAAAAATAAATAGAGGAAAACCTGGTTGTAATTTATGCTCTTGGTTAAAACATATTCCTTGTAAAGTACTAAAATAATCTATCCCATTATCTTTAAAAATGAGAAAATACATATTTCCACTAGCATTCAGCAAATTTTTATCTTGACTTGTACTTACCACGAAGATTGGATATTTTATTTTATATGAGTGGATAATGTAGCCATTACCAATTTTTATCAATCAGTACCAATTATTCCTTCTCATGAAGACTTAATCACACACTTACATGTAGGGGTTGGCAAAGTCTAGGCCACAAGTATTCATTGATACTACATCCAAAAAAAATTGCCAATAAAATGTTCACTTATTACAAACTTGACATTACATTTATTGAAAACTTTTATTTTTTCTCCCTATTTCACTCTTCCTAGTGCATAAGGATATCGACAATTGTATACTTCCAATAAAATTATATCTACTAGCTCTTCACATTATAAATTTTACTTGAGAGTATGAACCAAAAAGAGCATCTAACTTTTTTTTCTTATTCTAAAATTTGATGTGGAAAATCTTATAAGGTTCATATTTTTACTGAGTATCATTTCCTAAACATACCTTCCTTTCTCTTCCCCATATTGGTTTCAACCATTCTCTTTTCCATAACCGTGGTCATAACTTTATTCTGTCTTATTCCTAAAAGGATGAAATTATGGATGCAACCTCCAACAAGGCTCCTTAGTATGACCATTAACATGATAGTCCCAAAATGATTCACATTATCAGAGGGAGACAAGCCCTTGTCTTCATCCATATCAAGATAATGATCTTGAGAACAAGCATCATCAAAATCCTTGGGTTTGGTAAGCAACACAAGCCTCCTCAAGCGATTGTGCAATCCCCCATAATACCTAATCAAGATGTCACAATTAAATTCTTCTTGACCCATTTTGAACCACCATATTATGAAACATGCTAGTATTATCCTACACACTTTATCTTGGTTGTTGACTAAGATATTTCGAAACAATATATTTTCATCTTCATAGAAAATAGGATATAATTGTTTATTAATCATAACTTTAAAATCATCCCACTAAATAATTGGTGGTATATTCCTCATAAACCAAAAAAATTACTCTCAAACTAAATTAATGCATGATTAGAAAACTTTACACTTGAAAAAGAGATTTGTTGGCATTCACTAATTTGATGTAAATTAAATTATACCTTAAGTTGAGCTAGCCAATGGTCTATCTTCTCTACATTCACCTCTTCTTCATATGGATTGATTTTGTTATTTGTTCAAATTTAAATGGAGTTGGAGCCTTACTAGTATGGATCTTATTCTCATGATCAAAAGCTTCCAACCCCTCACTTGCTTTGGTGCCTATGCATAAATTCCTAGCTTTTCCATGAGTATGCCAACAATGAATTCAAAATCATCAAGATTCTTAATGGAAGCATTCTTATGTTTTTCTAGCCTCTTCATAATAAAAAAGTGCCATACTTCTCACTTATTTCATCCACTTCATTTTGAAGATGTGTTCTTTCCAAGGGAACCATGTCACCTTTCCCACTAGCACTTTTTTAATAGGTAACTAGCATAAAAATTCACATAGGTCACACAAACTAATACACTAAAATGGAACACAAACTATTAAAAAAAAAATAGAATGTAATAAAACCTTCAAGATTATAGAAATAAATAGTTCCCCTAAGGTTTCTTAACTATTTTAGACTTTATCACACTTAATAATAAAAATTATAATTAATAAGAATCAAATGCAAAAGTACCACATAATTATACTAACATCATGTTTTATTGATTTTAATAACCTTTATCACTAATATTATCTCAAGTACACATTCACATAACATTTATTATTTCTTTGACCATAGTAATTATCTAATGGTAAAATAAAGAAATTAAAAATTTATACATCAATATTTATTTTAATATTATTACAAAAGAACAAGATAATATATTTACTCAATTATAGTCACATCTTCATACTCCTCTTGATTACATCTTTTGTAATAATTCATCTTGTATATACACATTTTTAAAAATATATACTAATACAATATATTATTAATTTCCCTTAATATAATCAATATGAAAATAATAGATCATCACTAAAACCAGAAACAACTATATAATATGAAAATGAGGAGAATATTTTAGAGGGATTTACCTCCCACCATAAAACATTTAAGATCCCCTATACACATTCCATTCACTGATATATCCCTATCATTCATGATAAGTATAGATGAAAATATGATGGAAAAAAAGAGGTCAATGTGTAAGTGAATTAATAATATAAATATTCCACACAACACGATGCAATTATGATATTGATCTAAGAGAAGAATTGATACATTATTAATTTATAATTCATGTCTACATTGATTTTAGCTGTAAGACTAGATTTAATAATTCTACCTTGTCACATTTGAACTCATAAATCTAATGAGTCATATGGAGACTTACTAATATTTCTATAATCACTTAGTACTCACATATATTGAAGTTCAAAATTTAATCCTCAGGTTTATCCAACCTACCCATCCTAATAGTACCTTGGAACCAAATGATCTCTATGGAAAACAAACAATTATGATCTTTGAAAAGCATGCATGGGATAATGTTTTGTATGAGTGTCTCATACCACCAACACAATTAGGGCTTCGCATTCAAACTTAAATGAATAATCACCCAAAAATTATTTTGATGTTATTCAAATATAATTTAATCCAATAGATTATAGATAATGAACCTAATCTGAGAGGACACTTAGTACTATTTTCTACATAGCTAAAGTTTATAATGAAGTGTAAAATAATGTTTTAATAAGTGAACATCTAAATTATTTAATTTGTGTTATTTAGTATAATGGTTTTATGATGTTTACATGAACCGTCATCTTAATAACAAATGGTTTTGATATTTATAAGTTGGGAAAGAGATCTAGGGAAATAATTAATCTCCATCAATCTATAATTGAATTTGAGTACTACCTCTATCTTCTTATTCTTTTAATATTTATAAATAACTTATTCATTATGTTCAATCCAATCCTAGGTGTCATATTATTTTATGATTTATATACTATATTAATACTATTTATTCATACTATTTTTTCATTATCTTTTAGCATTATATCATATTATTGTGAATTCATCCAATATCATTTTTTTTTAAATTATGTTATCGTTGTATCTCTACATAGGTATATTATATAATTTTACTTATTAGTTATCATTTTGAAAATATAACTTTAATGATCGCTTCTATTCTTTCACTGAATATTCATTATTTCCATTATACTAGCTATAAAATATGAAATATCAAGAATAAGAGTTGTATTGACATTTTACATTACATTTTAAGGTGTAAAATTGTTGGATTTAAGCCTTAGAAAAAATAGAGGAAATAAACAGATAGACATAACAAAACAAATACAGAATAATTAAATTTCATTAATCTTTTGCCAAGAATAATACATATTTTTAATCCTTTATGCCAATTATGCAGGGCTGCACTGTTCTCCTATACAATCATTTATTACATACCAAATAGTAGGGATTCACTACTTTGATTCATATATTTCCTCCACTTACATTCATAAAAATAGAGAATATGATAAAAGACTAGTTTACAAAATAGATTAATTGATTGTACAGTGTGGAATACTCTAGATGTAACTAGAATGAGAGAGAGAAACATTTAATGAATTAGGTGATCATATAAAATTGATGTGAGAACAAATTTTGAATCCGATGATGTGGCAAGGGAGATTAATATTTATTTTTTTAAAGTCCACATCTGCCAACAATCCCCCTTAATCTTCACTGCCATATATATCAACTATCCCTATGCTTTCCTAGAGATGCTGAAACATGTTCTTTGATAGCAGATTTGTGAAGATGTCTTATATTTCCTATTCAAACTTACAAAACTCAAGATATAAATCACCATTGTTCATCAATTCTTAAATCAAATGATATCTAGTATCAATATGATTGTTGCTTTTATGAAACACATGATTTTTGGACAATGTTATCGCTGAGTTGTTATCACGATATATCTTTGAAGGTTCTTCTTGAGTATGCTTTAAATCTGAAATTACTCTTCTCACCCACACATCCTAGCAAGCTGTTGATGTGGCTACAATGTATTCTACTTCATCTGATAAAAGTGTCACAATTGGTTACTTCTTCGATGCCTCAGAGATAGCACCTGATCCAAGATGAAAAACATATCCTAAAGTATTTTTTATATCATCCATGCTACCTCCCCAATCACTATCCATATAACTAATCAGCTTGAAATCATCTAATGATGTATGCATGATCCCAAAATTATTTGTTCCAACTATGTATCTCAAAATTCTTTTTTTGGATTTTCAATGAGACTCTTTTAGATTATCTATGAATCTTGAGATAAGACTAACCCCATACATAATGTCTAGTCTTGTAGTGGTTAGATACATGAGGCTTCCAACTAATCTCTTGAATAAAGTTATATCAATACTTGAACTTTTGTCCTCGCTAAGTTTTAAATCCATTGCAACTGGTGTAGGAGCTAAGTTTACAGTCAACATCTTGAACTTTTTCAACAAATCATTAGCATACTTTGATTGACATATGAAAATGATTTCCTCAAATTTACTTATTTATATGCCAAGAAAATATCTCATAAGCCCTAAATCAGTCACATCAAATTCAGTTTTCATGGCTACCTTAAATGATTCAATTGATAAGTTTCTGGTAAAAATCAAGTCATCCACATATAAACATACTATAAAAATATATCCTTCATCATTCACTTTAACATACAAGGTTGGTTCATTTCCACATTTTCTAAACCCATTATTTAAAAAATAATAATATATTCTACTAAACCAAGCTCTAGGATCTTTCTTCAATCCATATAAGGCCTTTTTCAGCTTGTAGACCTTGTGCTCTTCTCCTAAAACTTAGTAATGAGCTAGTTGTTTTATACAAACTTTTTCTTCCAAAATGCTAATCAATAATGTTGATTTGATGTCTAATTAATAATATTTCCAACTATTTTGAGCTATAATAGATAACACCATTCTAATAGTGTATAATCTTGTTATAGGTGCAAATGTTTCATTATAATCTATGTTTGTTTGTTGTGTGAAGCCCTTAGCTACTAGTCTTGCTTTGTGTTTTTCAATTTTTTCATCTGCATTAAACTTTATTTTGTAAACCCATTTTACTCCAATCACGTCTTTTCTTTTAGGGAATTTATACAAGATCCCAAGTTTGATTCCTTTCAATTGATTAAATTTCTTCATCCATAGCTGCAATCCAATTGTCATTTTTAATTGCATCCTCAAAGTAAATTGGATCAATTTCTGTTAAAAATATAAAACTAGAACATAAATCCATAATTTTAAATTCTTTTGACTCATCATAAATCTTCTTTAGACTGTAGGTCTTCTTTGAAGTGTTTATAAGCCATGATCTCAATGATGTAAGGGTTGGAGTAGATGATTCTCTATTGTTATTACTAGCTGGAGTTGATGGATTTGGAGTGGTAGGTGTCTTAGAAGGCATTGTATGAACATTTACTTGTGGATCTCGAGGAACATTTCTTGTGTAGTAGGATTCACACCTTGAATTTTATTATCCTCATCCTCATGTGGAACATTAGATGCAATTTTAGTTGCTTTGTCAATGCTTCCATCCCATGCTTCTTCTTCAACAAATTCTAAATCACAGTTGATTATTACCTTTTTGTAACTGGATTGTATAATTTATATACTTTGGATCATTCACTATATCCCAAAAAAATGCACTTTTCACCTCTATCATCTAATTTATTTCTCAATTTTTGAGGTATCAAGGGGTATGCTACACATCCAAATACTCTCAAATGTGAGACACTATGTTTCTTCTTTATCCAAACTTCTTGCGGTATCTTATTTGTCATTTCTTTTATTGGACACTTGTTTAAAATATATATTGCACATGCAACAACTTCAGCTGAATATTCAGTTGGTAGATGTTTAGGTTTTATCATGTTTAATGTCATTTCCACAATTTTCTTATTCTTTCTTTCTACTACTCTATTTTATTGAGGTGTATATCTTGTTGTGAATTATTTTATTATTCTATTTACCTTATAAAAGTTCAAAAAATCATTTGATATATATATTCACTAACTCGATCGATTCTCAATATTTTGATATAATATCCACTTTCCTTTTCAACTTTTGCCTTGAAATCATTAAAAATAACAAACACATGATTTATATTTTAATAAATATACCCAAGTTTTGTAGCTAAAATCATCTGTGAATGTCAAAAAATATATATTTCCAATTATGGATGGTGTTTGCATCAGTCCACAAAGGTCCGAATGAATTATTTCAAGTGAATGCCTTGACCTATAAGATTTCCTAGCTGGAACTTTTTCCCTATATTGCTTTGCTAGTATGTAACTCTCACATATTGATTTAAGTGGATTTATTGGTGGAAATCTATATACCATTCTCTTTCTGTACAATATTTGCAAACCTTTAAAGTTTCTATGTCCAAATCTCAAGTGCCATAACCAAATTGATCATTGCAGAAAATTTTAAATGTTGCTTCAGCAATTGTTTGTAATCCTTGTGGTTTTAGACATAGTTCACTTTGAATCTTAAGAGGAAACATTCTATTTTTCATCATTTCAAATTTTCAATTATCCTATTTTTGGGTTTCTTGTCCAAAATCTCACATTCACCATTATCAAAGTATATCATTTACCCTTTTTGCACCAATTGACCAATGCTTATAAGATAGTGTTGAAATCCAGAAATATAATATATATCAAGGACATGTTTCTTTTTACCTTGTTTGGTTCTTATGTTAATTGATCATTTCCCCATGACTGATACTTTTTGATCATTTCTCAACTTTACTTCTAATTTTATCAAGTCATGTATTGTTGTAAATAACTCCTTTCTTCTACTCATATAATTGCTACACCTGCTATCCAAAAACCATACTTCCTTTGAGCATTCATGTGCAACATTACATGTTATCAACATTATGTTTTATTCACTAGTGTTGAGCTATTTTTAAATTATAAAATTTGTCTTTTATTTATTTATATTATATTTCCCTTTTCTACATTTAGATGTAAAATGCTCAAATGTTTTACAATAATGATATTGGATATTTGATTTATCATACCTTTCTCCTTGATGATGGATGTTGGATCTTCCTCTTGATGGTGTGAAATATGTATGTGGGCTTGATATTTGTTTGCTTTTAAAATGATTAGAATCCCTACCTCCCCTTGATGAAAAATGACCTCTACCTCTACTATAATTTGATCTCCTTCTTGTTCTATTGACTGAAAGTTGAGTTTTAAATATATTTTCCAATGAAGATGATATTTAATGGTTTAAAAAAATTTCATGTGATAACAATGACCCCATTAATTCATCAACTGATAGCTAAGTTAAATCCTTAGATTCTTCAATGGCCACTAATATTGAATCAGATTTTGTAGTCAAGCTTCTAAGTACTTTTTCTACAACCTTATAGTCTTCCATACTCTCACCTTGAGTTATTATTTAATTTAAAATGGCCATTACATGTGTAAAAAATGGGTATATATTCTATGATTATTTCATATGAATATTCTCAAAATATTTCCTAAGTATTTACAATTTGGCATTTTTAACTTTGCTTATACTTTGGAATGTTATTTGTAGGCTTTCCCATGCTTGTTTTGACCTTGTAGCAACTAAAAACCTTGAAAATATTGATTCCTCCATGGATTTTTGAATGAAAAATAATTCTTTGGCATTTTTTTTCTTATTTTCTTTGAGTAGGTCCTTCTCTACTTGTGACAGTGCCTGATATGTCTGTTGATTTGCTAGTTCAGGGAACCCATTTTCTATTAAATCCCAAACATCTTCTGAATAGAATAAGGTTTCCATTTTTATGCTCTAAAAATCATAATTTTTTTCATTAAATATTGGTATTTGGGGTTAAGAAATGCTACCACTTATCCTATCATGGCTTTTATAAAACTGGTCTCCTTCTATTTACTTTTTATTGTTAGAGTTTCTTCTTCTACCTTTTAAATGCTCTATTTCAGCTCTATTTTTACCATGAATAGTTTCTACTAGATGATACGAGAAGCTATGACTCTTTTCCTTATTTTTTTTACTAATGGTTGGCACTTCTACATTGAAGGTAATTTTTTGCTTCATGCATAGGTTGATTTAAAATAGACCCAATTATTTAGCTGAGTTTCTCCCCCTTTTGAATTGGTCTCTTCACTTCAATGCTTATTCTTTAGCCCAAAACCTATGAAATTTCTTCTTGTTTGAAACATTTACCTTTTGCCTTTGGGTGGATCTTACACTAACCTAGATATTTATACCATTCTAATACCAATTCATTAGATTTAAACCTCAATAATAATAATAATAATAATAATAATAATAATAATAATAATAATAATAATAATAAATAGATAGATAGATAGATAGATAGACATAATAAAATAAATACAGAATAGTTAAATTTCATTAATCTTCTGCCAAGAGTAATACAAATTCTTAATCCTTTATACTAGTTATGCAGGGTTATACTATTCTCCTATACAATCATTTACTGCATACCAAATAGTAAGGCTTCACTGCTTTGATTCATATGTTTCCTCTACTTACATTCATAAAAATAGATAATATGATAAAAGACTATTTTACAAAATAGAGTAATCGATTGCATAGGTTGGAAGACTCTAGATGCAACTAGAATGAGAGAGAGAAACATTTGATGAATTAGGTGATCATATCAAGTTGACATGAGAATAGTCATAGAGTCAGATGACGTGGTAGGGGAAATTAATAATTACTTCACTAGAGTCGACATCCGCTTAAAAGTGTCAGTTTAGATCTTTAAAAGATTAACATAGAAAAAAATTATGGATTTGAACACAAGTGTAATATTAAACACATGGGAAAATAATGATTTAATTTGGAATAATAATTATAATATAGAGCTTCTATATTTATAGGAATATAGTCTCCTAAAAATAAGGAGGTAGCTATAATAAATCTCCCAATAATAAATATTCACACCTATAATAGTGAGTTGGTTTATTAACCAAATCTCACATACAAATAATAATGTTAAAAATAATAATTTTATTTATAACATTCACCCCATTAACATTATTATTCTTAGTTGCACCCCCTTAATCTGAACATGGGGAGAATAACAGCCTACATTACATTTGAATTATGACTATGATATTTTTCCAAGGATCATAAACCTAAAAAATAGTTTGTACATGGCTAACAAAAAATAAATGATGGTTTTTTCCATGTTTTACCAAAAAATAATGATTGCTTATCCCATGGCTAACCACCAACCAAGTGGCTTTGTTGGTTTACTATAAACCATGTCATGTATGCATATACATATTTAATTCCCATCATTTTCTAATTTACAAAGATTACAAAATAAAATATCAAAAAAAAATTATTTAAACATGAATTATACTTCTATTCTTATTCAAGAACACATGTTGAAATAAAAACTATCACACCACATTGAAATCTACACAAATGAAAATACCACACAAATGTGCCATTAAATCAAAAGTGGCTTCTTCACTAATAGCTTGTGAGAGGCTTGAATGGCCTCCATCCTCCTGTGCCTTTGTCCTCCAATAGATTACTACTCAATATAGGTAATCATCTAAATTATACCCTATTTTTTCTTTTTCTTCTTTTTCATTCTCGAACTCTTCTTCTTTTTCAACAATTGCATTAGTCTCATCCATTTTAAGTTTACCACTTATGATATCTTTTGCTCTGAATTTACAAAATGGAGACTTGTGTCCCTTTCTCTTGCAATAAAAACATTCTACTTCCTCTTTGTTCTTGGAGAAATTAGCATACTTATTTTTTACATAAAGGGAAGTTTATTCTTCAATGTCTTTTTTTATATTTTTTCCTCAACTAAGAGTTTAGAAATCATATCATCTATTGATTAGGAAGGAGTTTGACCAAGATTTAAAACTACATTACTATATTTAAGAGGTGGGTTATTCAATAAGATAGCTTTTGCATCTTCATATTTCACTAGAGATTTTACTTCTACAAGTTATCTTAAGAGAGATCTTAATTTATTAATTTGACTTGACATTGTTGC
The DNA here is from genome assembly GCA_037957365.1 of Torreya grandis. Classification (NCBI taxonomy): domain Eukaryota; kingdom Viridiplantae; phylum Streptophyta; class Pinopsida; order Cupressales; family Taxaceae; genus Torreya; species Torreya grandis. Next base: position 1,023,712 of record JARHVA010003694.1, on the reverse strand, counting down.
ACTCTCATTCATTTTTAATTTAAACAACTACAATTTTAATGTGAATTTAGTATTCACAACCTTAGTACCAAATGTTTTACTTAGCAGTTCGTAGATATCTTTAGACTTCTTTTCCAAGACAACATAATGTAATTCAATGTCTGATAAAGCAAGTCCAATAATGAATTTTGCTTTGTCATCTCTATTTTGCTATTCCAACAATTTAACAACATCTGTTGGTTCAGTTTATTTTCCACTCACAATCCCCTAGAGATTCTTGTTTATTAATTGCATTTGTATTTTCACTTTCCATGTGTTAAAATTTTAACCAAATTTTTTTTCTAATAAAATATCCATTATGGGTGTCGATCTCAATCAAAAATAAACCCTTATAATATCACTCAACTTTTAATTTAGGCAACAAAAGACTTATAAACACTTTGAATGTTTTGGCAATTTTGACTCTACGACATAAAAACTCTTTTTGATTATAAACTTTTCATAAGATATTTGACCAAAAATAAATAAAATGTAACAAAATAAAATAAAATAAAATAAATAAAACCAAAACTATCTTAGACACACATTTATTGAAAAAATAACGTGATTAATTTTTTACCAAAACTTTAAACATGACAAATGTCCCTTGTGAAATAAACAAATTTATTTAGACTTGACTGATGTTAAGAAAAAAACTAATAAATAATTTAAATGAGAAAATTTATCAAGTAATATATTCACATTACTTTTCAAATAAGACAAAGGAACTTAAAATTTTGATGGAAAAACTAATATAAAAAAATAAGACTGACTACGACCTGACCTGAGGAGAATGTAAATGCACTTTAATGTGTGAAATTTAGGATTGAGGAACTCGATGCATGGAGAAATGCATCCAATGGTTTTGAAACTATTTTATGTTTTCCATAAAAAGAATGATAGTGAAGGGCATCATACACTTGGGTTTGTTGCTTTCGAGGTGCAGAAGTACAATGAATTACGTAGAGATTGAATGCTTTGGAAACTATCTTGAATATAAATCCATTGAATAAATATAGTATCCACATCATAGGGTTTATGCAAATATTTAAGCGTGAATTTATAGAGAACTAGAAGACATTTATGCCTTGACAAGTCTATGATTAAACTCTGAGTGTAAAATCAGATTTAGATCCCATGAAATAGACTGATTCGAACAGCAAGCTTTGCATAGATGAAAACCAATCCATCACCAAAGCATATATGTAGATTATCCTTCATAGACTCTTATGATTGAATCGATATGGATCTAATACCTGATAAAAGCACTAGCTCATATCTTCATAATATTAACACACACAAAATTTATGGATCTGGACACAGATATAATATTAAACACATAGGAAAACAATGATTTCATTTAGAATAATAATTACAATATAGAGTTTCTATATTTATAGGAATATGTTCTACAAATAAAAAGGTAGTTATAACAAATTTCCCAATAATAAATATTCACACCTATAATAATGAGATAGTTTATTAACCAAATCTCACGTACAAACAATAATGCTAACAATAATAATGTTATCTGTAATACTGCCAACATCAACTTGCTTTTGTTTCTACTTCAAATGAGGTGAAAATAAACCTATATATCTCAATTTTGATAAGTATCACAATACATTATAAAGGTGCCAAACTACATATGAGTGAAAATGAAGAATTAAAATGATTTTGTCTTCATATTAAAATTAGTGAGGTTCGCTTACGTAAAACATGTTATAATGCATTTATTCTTATTAGTATTTTCTTTCTTTTAAACATGATAACATACATGCCAACAAAAGTGAAAATGTGATGTTTATAAATTTTTTAACTTTATTTGTCTCTTGGTTTCTAAGCTCTAACTACCATTAATCACTTCAGCATATAGTTTGTGAATTCCTTAAGTAAATGGATGAGTAGACTTTTTTTTTTAACAGAACTCCTTTAGATTAGCTATGGCGAAGCCCATGTAAGGAATGTTTTAAATTTTCAACCTCCTCCTTTGATGTTAGTTATTCCTTATGCATTAATTTATTTTTTCAAGCCATAAAATACAAAATACAATGAAGTTAAAATCTTAAATTTATTTTGAATGTTGTTTTTTTAATAGAATATATAAATATTTATCAAGTAAAGTTAGGAATTTTTTACCAAATATTGATATTAGATAATCATGAGGTCTGAAAAATGAGGAATGAAACAAATATTAAATTTTAATATCAGAATTCTTAAGTAATTATTATTAGCTATGAATAGGCTTTAAAAGATATGAAAATCACTATCAGGGATGATGTATTTTTATAATTTGATATTTTTATTACTAATTAAAATTTATATTTAATTAACTTTAATAAATATTATTTGCATTGGTGACTTCAAAATATGGTTTACCTACAACAACTAACTTGATGCCGTTAGGAGAATAAAGTTATCTCATGGATGGTAAAAACTTGGTGACATGAAACTAGTGGTATGAAAAATAACATGTGGATGAGTTTATGTGTTTAAAGCCAAGGTTGGTGATAAACACTTGTTTATATTTTATCATATAAGAAGAGATGTTATTGCACGCTACGTCACAAAAAAAAAAATCTCTACATTTCATCTTGCTTGTTTAAAATGGATTTAGAGGGATAGAATAAGAAGGTTATTGGTATGTGGTACTTCATGACATTAACATACAAATAAGTGAATAAAAAAAGTATAGACCCAGTTGAAATTTCAAACCATCGCACAATTCACTATTAATAATTTTAAATCTTTAATTCAAAATATTATCTTTCTTGTCTTTCGATATCTCAACTATTCATCTTTCCTTGATGAAACTCTCAAATTTTTATGGGAAGAGACATGTTTCAATCATACACTAAGAAAAAACTATTAAAAGGTTAGCCATATTATAAATAAATCATTCCAATATATACATTTGTAAAATGTAACAATGAATTTATTCAATTCTAGTTATCATAATCATGTCATTACTATTTAATTCTATCAAAACAAAATACCAATTTTAAATCCACTTGTTGTCAATGTTACATTTTTTTGATACATGTCTGCGAAAGTGTGCAATTGATTATTATAATCATGCCATTTAACATTCAATAAATAGAATTATTGACATTAAAGCACATCAATTTCAAATGAATTTATATTTGATGTTTGTCTAAAAAACATAATATAATAAAATATATTTAGCAAAATATTGTTTCTATTTAAAACACGAATAACAATTATATGAGCAGTTATTATATTATTTTAGGTTCCAACTAAATAATATTATGTGGCACACCATTTCAATATAAAATAAATAAGTAGTGTATTATTGGCACACCATTTAAATAGAAAATAAATAAGTAGTGTATTATTATAAATAGGGTTTGACATCTTCCCCCTCTAGGAGAATACATCATCTCAATAGTTGCATTAAAAAAACCATCTGAATAGATAAATAAAATCCTTAGACATTTCTTAAAAATCTTCCCAAGTAGCATTCTCTTTAAAGTGTCCATCCCATTGGACTTTACGCGAAAACACTTATTTGTTTTGTAAACTAAGTTTGTGAGTATTAATGATTCACAAGGGCTCTACCAATATATTTTCAAGAATCTTAACCTACAAAGATTCCCAATCAATTAAATGCACAACATATTTACATGGTAAAGTTTAAACAAGGAAATTGAAAAACATTGGGAAACTTTAAAAGAATAAGAGGAATGGAAGTCAATAGGCAACTAGATTCACTAATTCAAGGATATCAAATGTTCCTACATATCTTGGACCTAATTTAAATGATTTTACAAACTTCATGGAGCTTTTATTTGTATTTACTTTAACAAATGTTTTGTTTTCAATTGAAAAACCTCTAGGATTTTTATTCGTATCTACATAACTATTTTGTTGGTTTGAAATTTATGTAAATATTTTCCTTATTTGTTTACTTTTATCTTAAATATCTCGAAGCAATATAAGTTCTATTATAACTCTATCACTTTTATTATCCCAACTAATAGGCGTATGACACTTTCTTCCCTACAAATATTCAAATGATGCATGCAATATTCTTTCCATTTCTACTATTGATCACTATGATACATATGAATAAAATATTCCAAAACATTATTTATGCTCTTAACTTGACCATCTATCTTTGGGTGATAAATTGTACTAAAAATTAATTTTGTTTCTAAAATTATATGCAAAGTTTGCCAAAATTGAGATGTCATCCTAGTATGATGATCTGAAATGATCTTTTATAATATTCTATACAATCTATAAAAAAAATTGAACAAACATTTTTTCCAAAATTGATTAATCATCTACCAAATTTGAATGTATAAAATATACATCCTTAATAATTTTTCCACTACAACCAATATCATGTCATGATTCTTATTGAACATAAGAAGTCCTTGAATAATGTCCATATTAATAAATATTTACTTCCATTTCGGAACATCGTGGGGATTAAAAAACCTACTCTATGCACATGCTTTGTTTTGACTTCTTGACATTCTAAATAGTGTTAAAAAGTTTTTAACATCTCTTTTTTGTCCTAACTAGAAATAAAGTTATTTGAGGTTTGCCATCATTTTAGTCACATCAGGATGACCTAAGTAAGCACATGTGTTGACAAAATGTCTTTGCAGCTATAGTGCATGACAATATTTTTTTAATCTTTAATGTTCATCATGATATTCATTATCCATGAATTTATTTATTAAGGCCATAAAATATAATGAAGTTAAACTCCTAAATTTATTTTTAATGTTGGTTTTTTTATAAAACCTATAAATATTTATTGATTAAAGATAAGAAATCTTTACTGAGTATTGATATCAAATGATCATGAGGCCTGAAAAATGAGGAATACAATAAATATTAAATTTTAATCGCAAAGTTAGATATGAATAAGGTTTAAAAGATTTGAAAATTTCTACCAAATATGATATGTTTTTTGTAATTTGATATTTTTATTACTAACTAAATTTATATTTAATCAACTTTAATAAATATCATTTATATTGGAGACTTTAATACATGGTCTAGCTAAATAATTAACTTTATGTTGTAAGGAGAATAAAGTCCTATCATGACTGGTAAAAATTTAGTTGCATTGAACTAATAGTGTGGAAAAAAAACATATGGGTGATTTTAAGAGTTTACAATAAAAATTGGTGATAAAATTTGTTTATATTTTTATCACATAAGAAGAGAAGTTATTACATTATATGTCACAAAAAACTTTTCCACATGTCATCTTGCTTGTTCAAAAATAGATTGATAAGGATAGAATGGGAAGGTTATTAGTATGTGGTACTTCATGGCATTAACTTATAGAACAAGTGAATAAAAAAGGTAATAACCCAATTAAAGTTTGAAACCATCACATAAGTCACTATAAATAATTGAAACCTTCATTAGACATATTATCTTTCTTGTCCTTCAATATCTCAACTATTCATTTCTCCTCGACGATACTTTCCCTATTTTTTAAGATGTTTTTAAATCACACACTTATAAATCCTATTAATTAGTTAACCATACTATAAATAAATCAGTCATATATATATATATATATAAAACAAGGAATTTATTTAATGTCAGGTATCATAATCGTACCATTACTATTTAATTCTATCAAAACAACACTAATAGACTAATTATTTATTTTATGTTGAAATAGTTTTCCACATATAATTATTTATTTGGAACTTAAAATACTTTAAAAACTGATCATATAACTATTATTCATTTTTTGAATGAAAAGAATGTTTAGTTAAACGTATTTTATTATATTATGTTTTTTAGACTAACATCTAATATAAATTACTTTTAAATTGATATGTTTTAACATCAAATATTCTATTTATTTAATGTTAAATGGCATGATTATAATAACTAATTATAGAGTTTTGTTGACATGTATCAAGAAAATGTAACACTAACAAGTGGATTTGAAACTATTATTTTGTTTTGATAGAATTAAATAGTAATGGCATGATTATGATACTCGACATTAAATAAATTCCTTGTTATATAAATTCTTTGTTATTGGTTTCTACCTAGATTGTTATTGGTGCCTTTTTCACTATAATATCTTGTAAAGTGATCTTCTTTTTCCTATACCAAAACTTCATGAACTTTTTCTGAACATTAATATTCATTGTTCCCAATATATAACAAAGAATTTATATAAAAAAGAACTTATTTAATGTCAGGTATCATAATCATGCCATTACTATTTAATTCTATCAAAACAAAATAGTAGTTTCAAATCCACTTGTTAGTGTTACATTTTCTTGATACATGTCAACAAAACTCTATAATTAGTTATTATAATCATGCCATTTAACATTAAATAAATAGAATATTTGATGTTAAAACATATCAATTTAAAAGTAATTTATATTAGATGTTAGTCTAAAAAATATAATATAAAAAAATATGTTTAACTAAACATTCTTTTCATTTAAAAAATGAATAATAATTATATGATCAGTTTTTAAAGTATTTTAAGTTCCAAATAAATAATTATATGTGGAAAACTATTTCAACATAAAATAAATAAGTAGTGTAAGTAGGGTGTGACATCTTTCTCCTCTAAAAAAATGCATTATCTCAATGGTTACATTAAAATAAAATAAATCCATCTAAATGGATGAGTAAAAGCCTTATATGTTTCTTATAAATATTATCAAGTAGCACTCTCTTTAGCTTATTAATCCTACTGAACCTTACACTAATACATTTATTTGTTTTGTAAACTAAGATTTTAAGTATCAATGAGTCAAAAGGCTCTACCAATGTCTTTTAAAGATATTGAACTTGCAAATATTTATAATCAATTAATTGTGACATATCTGCATAGTAAAGTTTAAACAAGGAAACATGAAAGATATTATGAAACTTTTAAATAACAAGAGGAATGAAAGTATTTAGGCAACTGGATTGACTACTTCAAGGACATTGAACGTTCTTATATATCTTGGACCATGTTTAAATGATTTTCCAAATTTAACGGAGCTTTTATTTGAGTTTACTCTAATAAATGTTTAGTCTTCAATTACAAAAAATCTTGGATTTTTCTTAGTATCTTGATAATTATTTTTTCAGTTGACAACTTATGCAAATCTTTTCCTAATTTTTTTGACTTGATCTTACATATCTTGAAGCAATCTAATTTTAATTATAACTCTATCACCTTAATTATCCCAACTAAAAGGGGTACGATGCTTTCTTCTATACAAATATTCAAATTAAAAAAGATATATATATATATATATATATATATATATATATATATATATATATATATATGAAGGTAAAAATGAGAAATCTATTTTTAAAAACGCACAAAAAAACAGCCTAAATAATTCAAATAAATGAAAAATTCCTCTCATATGAAAATAGAAAAAATAAAAATAAAAATAAAAAATAAAAATAAAAATAAAAAATAAAAAATCTATAACCCAAAAAAAAAAAAAAATTGTCTAAAAAAACTCAGTCTTTACTTTAATCTAAATGTATGTATTTGGTAAAGCCCATTTACCAAGATTAGTATTGTAAAGTTTTTGAAATATGGTTTTTACATTCAATAAATGAAACATAAGATTTCAATGGTTCCTTCTGTCTATGTACAACAATGCATATTTCTCAAATAGATAGCATTAAAAACTTATAAGCAATGGTTTAATTTCATACATTTGATTATATTTCATTCACAAATTCAGAAAAGTACATAACAAATGAAGTTGGAGTGAACCCTTCCCTTTATGCTGGAAGAAAAAAGTCCTTATATAATAAAAAAATTCTCTCTTTTGTATATATTTTCATCCTTCAAAGGAAAGTCAACTTTTGAATTAACCTAACTTAAAGTTTCACATACGTTTGTTGGTAGACATTTTTTAAATCACAACCCATCTTCCATCATCATTTAAAAATAAAAAAAATAAAATCATTGTTATTCGATGCATTTCAAAATACAATATTTCATGATTATAGATCAGAGGTTATGATTCGGAATACATATTGATACACAGTTTATCCAGAAACCATGTATACATTTGTGTCTCTAGCTCGAAAAGATTTAAAAATACTGAGCTCCACCTTTTCTTATCAATTCTATAATTGTTGCTTTGCCTGAATCATTAAAATAATTGTTGTAGGTGTGACCTTGAAAATCAAAGGATACTTGCCACGTTGTAGTAGCTTTAAACTCTCTTTTAAGTTCCCAATTCACCATGAACATATTCATGATAGCTGCGCCAGTATTACTGTGTTCTCTCTTTCCAGTCTTGGTGACTTCCAATTACTCTCTTCTCTCTTCAATTGGTAAACTGTGTGCATTCTGTTGCCAAAAGCCATAACTTATAGAGCCAAATGAGAAGAAGACTAAGGCCCAACCAAAACTTCTGGATAAATACTTGGGAGAAGGCCAAGCTTGTTATTAAACCACCTCGCAAATCCCCATTGCTGTACTCACAAAAAACAATAATGAAAATCCAACTCTTGCTGCAATATGTGAGAATAATTGCAATTGACCACCACACTACTTTGAGTTCCAACAGAAGAAGTTGATGTTGAATGATCCAACTAAAAGAACAAGGTTGTGGTTGATAAACCTGTTATTTGTCCACTTAACAGAAAAACATCCTTCACCGAATTAAAAAAAAACATTGACATAATGCCTACAACAAAAATCCGTCACTATCCAGAGTGATAAACTGCAATAAGTATCCCAGAATCTAGCCACATATAACTCCATAAATATATATTTTCGAACATAAATGATGTATATGGATAGAGCCGACGCATTCGAGTTTCGGTCCCTAGGATGGTTAGTGACCATGAGAACAATGCATTATAAAAATCTGCCCAATGTAAGGTTTCAAACTTTCAAGAATCATAAATGTTGGCCAGAGGAAAACTGGAGAATTAACAAGAATTTAAAACTGATAACATAGCTGGTATGCTCCAACTAGGTGAACTGCAATGCAAAGTCAATCAGCCCATTAAGCTCATAGAATCCAAACCCTGTCAAAACATTTCCAGATGCATTGTCACCGAAAGCTCCATCGCCAAAGCAACCACACAACATATAGAAGAAAGTTGTGATCATGATAGAAATAAAGTATGCCTTCTTCATGTTTCTGTTTTCTAGAGGTGGTGATTTTAAAGTGTCCTGCATGATTATGTCCTGCATGATTATAGAATGCAAAGCTTGTACTTATGCATCTTCTGGTCTTACAAAAGCTTTTTGCTATACACAGGAATGCATTATTTTAATGTATATATGCCTAAATTTTTTATAACAACGAAAGAATATGGATATGCAAATGCAATGCCCCTCGAGAGCTGGAAAAATACGCCAAACTTTTGAGCCAATATTGAGCAATATTTTCTTGGATTCCACTTCTTTAGAATTTGGTACTCTAACCAATATATCAAAATCATATATCATTAAACTTTTTGAAGAGTAGAGCATGTGTGAAGAATAATAAGTCATCATTTTTTATTTATTTTCTTAAAAAAAAGGGTCTAATGATTTTTTTAAGGAATGGGAATTTATGACAAATATTTAATTAAAAAGAGATATATAGAAAAAAAAAAAAAAAAAATTATATAAAATTTATTATTAAAATATATATTGATTTGATGAATTTTATGTAATTTATTATATAAATATATTTTTAAACTTTCAAAATTGTTCATATTGAGGATTTTTTAAAAAATAAAAAATTGTATTAGGTAATTGAAAAATATAGACCAAAAAAATATCCTAAAGGTTTCATTAGTTGGAAAATTAACTATGCTTTTGTCTGATCTTAGAACACAAGAAGATGATTTAGGGATGTTTCATTGTGTTGGTTCCTTGTCCCGTATGTTTTGGTAAGTAATTTTGTGTCTCAGTGTAAACACCGACAAACACATGAGTTGTGTCTCACTTCATCATGCAAGTTAAAATAAAAGATTACAATACACCTTGAGGCCCTTCAAGCCTCTAGGGCACTTGCAACACCACCCCCTTCCCTAGTAAGGGAGTCATTACTAGTTTCCTTCCACCTTTTAATTGACTCATGTCAAAAAAGCCTAGTGATTTTGGAAAACTCTCTACTTGAATTTATAAAGACCCTAAAACGTAATAAAATTTTACCATCATTTTTCACATTCATACTTTTAACATTTTCTCATATGAAAACTCAATTTTCATATTTAACTTATTTTTAATTATAGGTATATAACCTATGCTCACATGCCCTTGAAAATTTAACTTTCTCCACCTTCCAAATATTTCACGTCCACATTGATCAAATCTTATAGATGATAATGGCTTAGGTACAGAGAATGGTGTTGACTCGATCAACACGCAACACTGGATAAGGAATGAAGATCCCAAAACTGCCAACTTCAAGGTTTGGGATGTCATGGAGATGGAGGCCATGATGGAATCAAGGGCTCACAACATCACATCCTTCTTTGAGGATATCTCTCACAAGATGGTGCTAAGACCTAACCCAAATCCCCTTAACCTTGCTTCCTTTGATCATAATGTAGTCTTCAATGATGAGCAATCCAAGCAAGTGCTCAAATCGAAAGATTATTTCTCAACTAAAGGAGCAAATTCATGGATTAATAGCCAAAACTTCAAGAACTTCATACCTAGATCTTGAAAAATATACAACCCTTCCTTGAAGGTAGAGTTGAAATCCACCCATGCATTAACATATTTTTTATTATTGTCTTTCATTATATTAAAGATAAGGAAAAGATTTAAAACTAGTTGTGGAGTTTGAATCACCACCCTTGAACTTAAAACCATGGTCCCCAACTTTCAATCCTCTTACTGAACCTTAATGTTAAACCCATCTAGGATTGCCTACCTCAACTCCATTTTTAGTTATAGATAAAATCTAGCCTCAAAGCAATTGGTAAATTTCCAAGTGAGTTTCTTCAAATGGACCTAGAAACTGATAAATTTTCCCATACCACTTTTGACATGATTTCAGTAAATATAGACACCTCCAAAGATATACCTAAAAAAATTATTTTACAAGTAGGAGATCACTCATGGCTCCAGTCCCATGACTATGAAGGTCTACTATTTTGCTACCATAATTGTTTCAATATAGGATATTTGACCAAAAATTGTAGCAACTTCAGAAGAGAAAAAGATTCTTCTTGGTGGAAGGACTCTCTTCCTCACCACATTATAGTAATGGTTGATTTTGAAAGCGAGGATTCAGTGTCATCTTCAAATGATCCCTAATCTCTTGTGTAGAATGAAGACCTTAAGAGCCCCTTATGGATGGAGGGAAACCTACTGGAAAATTCAAGGAAGACTTCAGACCCAGATATGGAAACCTTCGAACTAGATACCTTTTTGGAAGTATATCTAAAATTTGATATTTTTAAGATAGAACCAAAAGAAGCTACATCAACAAAAGACAAATCTCAGCACCCTAAACTAATTAAAAATACTTTTTCAGTTCAGCCAGAAGCTGAGAAAGATAAGGGAGAATGGACCAAGGTTCAAATAAAGAAAAAATATAGAAGAGTTATGGTTTAATCTTCTAGTATGGCTCTCCACTCAAGAGGGCCTTCAAGAAGAAGTCTTGCAGAAGATAGTTGAAAGCATTGTTAGCGTGTCAAAATTTTCACGGAAGATTACCTTGTGGTAACTAGGTTGTTAGAAGAAGGTAGTGTTTGTTGTTTGGTACAAATGGTCTAGGTTCCTTGGAATTAAGATGATTTGCATGTTTGTTTATCACTGGTAGAGATGTCCCTTTGAACATAAATTTTATCATTCCTCTCTCTCTCTCTCTCTCTCTCACACACACACACACACAAATTCTATATATACATACACTCTACAATCCTATAAATATTGTAGGAAAAATGCCTATAATTAAAACCAAAAACCTAAAATAAATCTTATAAACACCTAGAAAATAATAAATATTTTATATTAATAAAATAAAAATAACAAATTACATTCTCTATGCCACATAGCTCTTGAGCACTATAGTTAAATTTGTTTGTACACATTTGTAACCAAAAATATACTTTGAGGAATCCAATCAAAATAGTTCACCATTTCTTGTTGGAAAACCAACAACATAGATAATAGAAGTGGTGAATATGCCAAGATGCACATTTGTTTTCAAATTGCATTGTATGCACGGGTCATCCTTATATTTTCCTTGATTTTGTCCAAAATTAACATAAAATGATTTTTATTTAACATTATTTTATAATATGATTTGACATTCACATACTATGATTGATATTTACTGGTTAAGATTTTTTTATTTTTTTATTATTATTTTTTTTTTAAATATTAATAGGGAATTTCAAATGGTTTTTCATGGGTAGACAAGTTTCTTGTGAGAAGATTTTTTTTGGATCAACAATTTATTAGGGAACAATAATATTTTACGTCACAAGCTTTGCAAGCTTTTAAACAATATTTGGATAGATAAAATTGTGCATTACATGCCAATTATCTTTTAAAAGATAAAATACATATTCAAATAATAGTCACCATATGAACAACATCCACACATAATGTAACATAATAATTTAAAAAATCTCAATAAAAATTTGATAGTCTAATTTAAAAAATATATATCTCATTTCTAAAATGATATAATATAATAATATTTTTATGTTTTATAAGATTAGTGGGTTGAAAATATTCTTACATTATACTAACAATATTAGTGAGGAATTTCAGGGTCCACTCTCCATAATACCATTGTAACTTAAAGCAATATTATAAAATTCTAAATATAAATTTATTTTTATAGCTTTAATTAATTAAAAATTATTATATAATAATTATTGACAAGTTTTTTTAATCAAAATTTACAATTTTTAACTTATCAAAATTAACACCTTGTCTCAATGAAATACAAATCAAAGAAAAAAAAGTATGTGACCTAAAGAGCTAACATGAATTAAAAATTATTTGTCTCAATCAAACAATATCAAATCAAAATTTACAATTTTTAACTTATCAGAATTAACACCTTGTCTCAATGAAATACAAATCAAAGAAAAAAAAGTATGTGACCTAAAGAGCTAACATGAATCAAAAATTATTTATCTCAATCAAACAATATCAAAACAGTTAAACAATAACTAACAAATAACAATAATTTTTTTATAACATTCACTTTTCTGAATTTGAAGGTCATACTAGATAGTTCGAACTCCTTAACATACCCATTTCTTTTGTTATAGAGTATAATCCAGTCTCCCTCATACCTTTTGTCAAGTAAAATGGAAATTTTAATTTCCAACAAATTAAAAGGCCAGAACCTTCATCCCATCATTAGATTTATTATCTGAATACTTTACCATAGCCTTCTCACTTGAAGCTAAATTTTCCTCGGCCATTATTGTAATGTTAATATTTTCTGAGACAAGTAATATTTTCTTTAACTATATACACCTTTTCCTCAATTAATTAATTCTTTATTAATATGCTACCATCTGCTTTTCACAAATGAACTTTTTTTTCCATCTCTTCTTCTTTCCTTCTTGATCAGAGTAACCCATTTAATCGATCTTTCATAAACTTTATCACTACCATCTTTCATCCCTTTTGTGAGGATTTTATTTATTTATTTACTTTATAAATCATTTACCATACCATACAAATATTGTTTTAACTTTAAAAAAAATATTATTAAATTTAAAATTTTGATTGTGTATTTTCATTTTAAAGTTTTTTATAATAGTTAGAAAATAACAAAGTGTAATAGAATATAATCTTATGTGGAAAGTGTCCTTTTTCAGGTATTTATTTTTATAAATGTTTAATAGTGTTTTATTGAATATTTTATTTTTATAAAATGAAATTTATATTTAAGATAAACTTATGTTTAAATAATATTTTATAAAAAAATCATAATAAATATATATATAAACAAATTTTCAATTTAAATTTATTTAAGAAATTTTATAATGTATATATAAATTAAATTAAAAAATATAATTAATCATATTTAATGATTGATGATTAATAACATGAATATAATAATAAATTTATAAATTAATTTGTTAATATACATCTTTTAAAATTATTTTAAAATATTGTCCATTTTATTATTTTTTATATTTATATATATTAAATTGTAAAATTTAATAGCATAGTGCTAATATACTTTTTCTTTTTTATAATCAATTCTTATAAGAAGCATGAAGAAAATACTTCAAAGATATGAGAAGTGCTCGTCAAATATAGACATTCTCAAATTTTCAGATATTGCTTCCCATGAGGTATCCTTCAAACTCTTTTTTTAAATGTTATTTATTTTTGATGAAAAAATCTTTTTATCATAAATATTTTAAAACATTTATTTTATATATAACTCTTAAATAAAATATATTTTTCGTATCTTTAAGTTATATAACTCATAAATAAAATATATTTTTAGTATCCTTAAGTTATATATGTAATATTTTAATATGTAAAATTACAAAGGCTAAATTTGTTATATCAAATAAGATATTGATAATAAGATCAATAAAGTTATACAATAATAGATAATATTACTCTTACTCTTGTAACAAATAGTATATCACAATTTGAAGTGTTTGTGATTTTTTTTTTATTATGTGGTTGAAGGCATTACATGGAATCACTTAATTACATAAATGTTGACATTTCTATCCATATTTCAGAAATAAACATATATCAAATTTACAATATTGAGTATGCATACATATAAATCAGAGAGTTCCTTTGGGTAAGCAAACACAAGTAAGGGGCATTCACAGCATCAAAACCACCTAGGGTACAATCTTGGCCTTAACCACTTAACTCTCTATGTCAGGTATTTAGAGGGATTTGTACCTTGGTGGATGGATACAGGCAACCATCATCCTCACTAGTTAAACTACAACCATTTCGATGTGCTTGTGATTTTTTGACTAACCCTTGTCAAGTCAAATACGAATATAGTCCAATTAGACAAGTCAAAGATCAAGGTGATTGGTGAAATCAATCATATACATATACAACTAGATTTTGATCCAAGGGTGAAATATTTCATTGAAATTTAGGTGCTTAATATTCACGAGGCATATGAGATGATTCTCAGTCAAGATTGGTCTAGAACACTCAATGGGTATATGGCCACTAGCTTATCCCACATCTGGCTTCTATGGTGAAGCATGCCCAATTAAATAAGGATCAAGAGAGAACCAAATATGGATCACATGATCAAAGAGTACAACAAGATAAATGATATCTTGTATGAGGAGTCTGAATTAAGAGTTTATGCACTCAAAAAGGAAGCATAAACCTATGGGAGATTTTCCATTAACATGTTAACTATATAAGAAGAACTTGAATTTGAAGGATTGGGCAGATGGATGAGGAATATATCCTTAGTGCCCTTGAGGTTCTCTCATTTCGCCCTATTGCTTTGGAAAATGAGAATCTAGAATTTGGCTACCCATATGATAATAAAGAGTGTAAAGGCTTAAAGACTAAAAAAACTACCACACTAAATGATCCAATGCCTACATCTGCTACTCAAGACTGAGTTAGAAAGTCATAATTAGCATAAGATCAAATGGAAATCTATTTAATGCTACAAAATAAAAAGATTGAATAAGTTAAAATTGTGGTAATACCTACACTTTAGAGTCTGTTAA
Organism: Torreya grandis; assembly: GCA_037957365.1. Lineage (NCBI taxonomy): Eukaryota > Viridiplantae > Streptophyta > Pinopsida > Cupressales > Taxaceae > Torreya > Torreya grandis. The sequence goes on along the minus strand of JARHVA010003694.1, from coordinate 1,008,037 downwards.
ACACAACTAAAAATCATTTATGGACCTTGAAGTTTGATGGTTCCAAATCAAAGAGTAGGTGTGGTGTTGGGATTAATATTATCAACCCAAGAGGGAGGTCATATCTGACAACCTTATAACTATAATTTACATGCACTAATAACATGGTTGATTATGAAGCGTTAGTGCATGGCCTCTAGTTTGCCCTAAGGAAAAAGTTCAAGAACTTGAAGGTGCTTGATGATTTATAACTAGTGAACAAGAAAATAAGAATCTTATATGATTTTAATGATAAGAATATTTCTAGATATCATAGTAGAGTTTGTAACATGATATAGACTTCAATGCATTCAATACCTAGACATTTACACAAAGAAGGAATTACATGGTAGATGTATTGGAAACAATTTCAAGTACCCCAAAACCCATTACTAATTCCAGATTAAGGATATTTTTAGTGGAGTTAGAATCTACACCTTCTATTATATAAAATGTTAAGAACTTCCAAGTCTTTAATGAAGATCAACATATCATTGAATTCATCACCAACACTGACATATTTTAATCTCATATCATTTATGAGGATGATAGACAGGAGTTCAAGCTAGATGAAGAAGGGGCCATGAAATTAAAAATTAATAACATACTGAAAGTATGATATCACTAAAGAGGGTATCCAAAATGGATTACCATGTAAATAAATACAAAGTAGACCCTACCAGAGGTATTCCACATGAGAATTACAATATAGGTAATGTAGGTGAATCAAAACATGTGCTTTTAGGCACTAGTTTCATTGAGGAAAAAAAATAATGACTCATTCAAGCCTTGAAATACTTTGGAGATACTAATGCATGATCTATGAGTATTTGAAGGAATTCAACACCTCCATCCTTACTCATATCATTCCTATGAATCTATATTTAAAACCATTTCATCAAAGACATAAGCTTGTCAATCCATTACTAGAACCTTGGATACTCAAGGAGGTGCAAAAATAATTATTCGTAAAGATTACCTATCTTATCAGGCACTCCACCTGGGTGGTCAATTTGGTGTTAGTTTTAAATAAGAATTGATAAATATAGATTTGCGTAGACCTCACAATTTGAAAAAAATATTCAGATAAATATAACTATTCATTGTCTTGATTAGATGAAGTCTTGCAGATTGTAAATGGTTCCCAAATGATGTCATTCCTAGATGGATATTCATGATATAATTAGGTGATGGTCAATTATGAAGATGATATTAACAAAAAAAATGTGAGTACATTCACATACAAGAGGATGCCATTTGGCTTGATCAATAAATATGCTACTTTCTAATGTGCCATGGACATTGCATTCAAGGACCTCATTTACATATACATTGTCATCTACATTGATGAACTCATTGTCTTTACTAATAACTAAGCTAATCATGTGAAAGACCTAAAAATGGTGTTAAATAGGTGTAGAGAGAATGTAATCTCCTTAAACCAAAATAAATGCATCTTTTGAATAACTGAAGGAAGATTTTTAAGCCACATTATCTCTAGATGAGATATTTCCATAGATCTTGAGTGAGTTAAATCAATTATTAATATCCCAAGGCATGAAAGTAAGAAAGATTTTAAGTCATTCTTTGTAAAAATCAAATTCTTAAAGAAGTTGATCTTAAGCTTCATAGAGATATTTAGACTACTAAAAACCATGCTCAAGAAGGATGCCAAGATAGATTGGACCTTGAATCATAAGTAGATTTCATTGAAATAAAAAAATAAATTATCTACACACCTATACTCATAATTCTAGGTTGAATACAAAAATCATAAATCCATTCCTTCACTTTAGATCATTCGAGTGTTGTAGTCTTAACTCATAGAAAAGAAGTTAGAGATGAGAGACATGTCTCATTTATGAGCTCCCCACTCAAAAATGTTTAACTCATATACTTAACCATTGACAAATAGGCCTTCACCTTGATCAAAGATGTCAAAAAATTTAGACATTAAATCTTGTGCAACAAAGTATTTTCCATTGTGCCTGATCCAATCATTAAGGCAATGCTAACATAAAATGAGCTAGGCAAGTGACATGGGAAGTGGATGACCATTCTACAAGAGTTTAATCTGGATATACAACCAATAAATGTTGTTAGAGATCAAAGACTCAAAAAAAAAAGGTAAAAATTGGTCCACATATTATTTTCCAGCATCTACAGTGTAAAACATCACTATTGAGGATTTATAAAAGGACATTGTTTATTACTTGCTAAATAATGAATGTCATAATCATTTGAATTCCAATCAAAGAATATAATTTCATCTTAATAGTATCCAATTCATGATCAAATCAAGTGTATTAAATAAAATAATCATGAAAACATATACTTGAGATGCTTAAATAAATAAGAAGTGGTTGAAGTACTCAAGGCCTTCCATGGGAAGTATGGAATTGGCCATGGTTATAGTAGTTCCACAACCCACCAAATAATAAGAGCATGTTATTTCTAGTCATGTAATTTAAGGATATACTTGCTCATGTGAGAAGTTTTCATAACTTTCAAGTAGTTACACATAGATAATACACTTTGTCCATCCCATTACATCCATTAATTGAGGTCCATTGATTTGAAAAATGGGGATTAGATTTTATGGGAGTTATCAATATTAATTCCTTATCTAGATGAAATTATGTAATCTCTATAAATGACCATTGCACATGATATACTGAAGCCAAATAATTTGATAACTACATGACTGAAGTGGTGATCAACTTCTTTAAGGACCACATTATCATTAAGTTTGGTATGTCATTTGTTATGGTATATGACCATGGCCCTACCTTCTCTTCATTGTAATTCATGGAGTGGGCATATGATAATTAGATAATCCTTAATTTTTTTTCAAAATATTATCCAAAAGGTAATGGGTTATCTAAATAAACAAAAAAGAACTTGGTGGATATAATCAATAAAATTTTGGAGAGGAATCCTAGGGATTAACATAATGTCCTAAAGTTTGCATTATAGTTTGATTGGACCAAAATTTAGTCTTCTCTAAGTACTTCCCCATATCATCTAGTGTATGGCCAAGAGCCCATATTTTTTATAAATCTAAGAATCCTTAACTTGTAATTCATGAAGGATTACTTGGAAACTAATAACAAGATAAAATCTCACCTTCTAAACTTGATGCAATTGGAATAAAAAGGTGACGCAACTATATTGCACTTTAGTAAGCATAAAGGGGTTTTCAAATGTTATTTTGACAAGAAATATAAAATAAAATCCTTTTAGATCTCTGATTTATTCTTTCTTTGGGGAAAGTCTCATGAAAATAAGGGACAACATGATAATTTTGATGCCCTGTGGTTGGGTCCCTATCAAATTTTTGAAATTTTGGGTGAAAATGCATTTTGCCTAAGGTGTCTAACTAGTGAGGAGGCCCCATTGCATGTTAATGGAATATTAATCAATAATTACTTCTAAGATTAAACTAGTGTAGTGTAACACTATAAATAACTTTCTTTTGCTTTCTTATTTTCCTTTTCTACATTTTTAATTCCTTTCCTATTTTATTTGGTCTACCTTCTTACTTTGTTATTTCCTTTTCTTTTTTCATCATTGGGTCTACCCCAACTATTTTACTCTATGGTTCCTCATTAGTCAGTGAAAAAGAGGAATGAAAGGCTTGAAAATAAGTGGCACAAATGGAATTTTGGTGCATAAGTGTTATAAATAGTTTGAGACATTAGATTTATTTTCAAATTTTGTGTCAAAAGCTATAACTATTTATATGTGTCCTAAATTAGTTTGTGTTCTAATGTGTTTAGGGTGGGATGTTTAACTCCTGAATATATTGTCTCAAACCTTTCACAAAAAGCACTTTAATGATCTCTAAATTTACTTATATGAAACTATTGCAACCAAATTCTAAGAGTGAAAATCTCTAATTATAATTTTCATTTACCAGGGTAGTCCCAAACCTAGGATTGAAATACTCAATAAAAGGCAAAGGAAAAGAAAAGAAAATACACTATACAAAAACTCAATGTTTGGGTGATTCAAGTAAATTGTACCGAGGCTATGGACACCTAGATGGAAGTAGAGCAAGGATTTATGTGGGACTAGAGGAAACTCTATCAAGGTTATAAATCCTAATTGACAATGGAAAATTTTCTAGGTATTCATCACAAGGTAGAATTTATTAGCTTGAAGATCCCAACTACAACAACTAGTCCTTTTAAATTTTAAGAAGGAAATGAATACACTATCACACATTAGTTATTAAGATTGTCTAATGTATATATATAGTCTTTCATTTCATATATATGCATGAGTTGTTTCATGTTCCTATAATTGGTTTAAGCTAAATATTCTAGGTTGAAGGTAATGTTTCTATGCTCTAAAATAGTCATGAGTATTTTCCAGCAGAGTCATCATTTGTTTTTGCTTACATAACATGCCCTAATTTCATCATGAAATCATGAAATCTATTTTTTCTCTAGAGTTTTGTATTTTGCCTTTATAAAATTTATGCCTTGGGAGTATTTTACATACTAATTTGATTTAAGAAAGTCCTTAGGGTATGGAATCTAAATTTCATTCATCCTCTATTATTTTGACCAAGTCTAAAGCTAAGGTTTTTATATTTTTTAGTTGGTCTAAAAATTTGTATTTGGGCTTTCATTATTATAGTTGTTTAAATATTCCTGAATCTACTAAATCTTGGTTTAACCTAAAACATTTTTTGCAATCCATTAAAATTTCCCTTCTAGACCATTTTGCCTTAGATTTATGCAAATTATTTGATTGTATCAGAGTTTCTATATTCCTTCCTCAAAGTTTTTGGTCTATTTTTTCTTTTTCAAGTTTCATTGGATAAATGTTCAGATTGTTATAACTTGGGACTTAGTCACTTCCTTTAAAATTAGACTAAATTGGTTCGGAGCTTAGCAAATGAAGAAAATTTGATCCACTAAATTTCATCCATTACAACTTCATTTTGGAATGAATATGGCTAAGTCTTTGAATTATTTCATTTCTATACTCTGTAAATCTTCGCTTAATGGGGTAAAATAATATTTAAGCCCTGCAAATGGATATTCTTTCTTGTTTACTCCCTTACATTTTAATTTAGTTTTGTCTTTTAGCTTAGCTATTTTCATTTGAATTTCAAAATTAATATATATTTGTGTTTCTTTAGAGACCTAGACAAGTGAGAGACTGCCACTTTTCATGTTATCAATCTCCCATAATATTTTAAGACTTAATCTATTTTTTGAGCTCTAAAATCCCCAAGGTGAACAAAATGATGATGAGTGTCATGATCCTACTTCCTCACTTAATCAAGACACTTTTATTTTTGAGCTTATGTCTCTATGGCCTCAAATGTATGAGATTATGTCATGTGATGATATTTGATGTCTCCATAGCCCAGGATAGTTAGTTCACTTCAAACTTATAAAAATGACCTGGGTAAGTGATATGCTACCACATGGCACATTTTAGTCTCTTCACATCCCTGGGTGGTATGTGCACATTGAACACATTGCCAACCTTCTAAATGCCTA
>JARHVA010003694.1:880000-997500 GCA_037957365.1 Torreya grandis | reverse complement strand
TATGTACAGATCCACAAGAAGTTTTTTGGTAATTGATAAGAAATTAATTTGCAACACTTAGCAAGTGGTGCCACCTCTAGTCTACTCCCCAAAAATGTGGCTATGTTTTCATCTTCAAATATTCAATCGACAATTACCCAATCATCTAAGCCCCCTCTTAGGGTAATACATTTGGGTGTAGACAATAAATTAATGGTGTTTGATCATAAGGAAATTTACCATAGAGATCATAGTCCTTCACCACCTCTAAAAGATTAAGAATATATTCAAGACAAATGGTAAGGTTTTTATCTAGGAAATTTCATGAAGGGTAACCATCAATCCTACTTGGATAACAACTTTTATATTTCATTTGAGGATTATGAGGAAACAAAAATGCAAACAAAGGTTAGATAATGATTCTTTACTATTGGAATGTATGAGGTCTTATTACCATGACCTCAAATTATATTATTAGGGATATGTGTTAGTAAAGAGATCAATTTTTTTGCTTTCTCTCTCAACTCCACCATCACATCGATTTGGTTGGATGTTATCTATCATATGTCATATCATGATAATGGATGTGGGGTTGTTATTTATTTATTACCCCCCTCTCCTTCACATTATTTTTGTGATTGGGCTTAGGATCCTAATCATTGGGTGGTGTGGCCCTATTTGAATTTAATGGCCATTCCCTTAGTATTTCCAAAATTTATATGTTCAATGACGTTGTTTATGGTGAAAATTTGGAATTGGTTAGATGAATCTATTCTTGATGCCAATTAAAACATATCTAAATATTTTAATATGATTGATTAAATATAATATAAAAAGGGGTTTCTCCCAATGAAGCGGTGTGCTAATGAACTAGAGGCATGGTTTTACATGAAAAATAAACCCACACTCTTCAAACCTAATCACCATTTTCTTATTCCTACCACCTCTCTATGTTTTATATGGTCCAATATCTAGGATAGATGTGACCAGATCATGAATAGGCTTGATATAGCTATGATAGTAGAGAAAAATATTATCTCATTTTATAACATTTTTACCACCCTATGGCTATAATTCAAAATGATTTTCTTTCAGACCACCTTCCCATCAAGTTTGACGTAAAATAGCTCCCCCCATCCCCCTCCAAATATTATCTATATGTAGTTTAATCTTAATGCTTCCCATTTGTATCACACTTGGACCAAGAAACACATTTTTAGAATAATTAACATAATCTTAGGCCTCATGGAGCTTCTAGATGGATATAATGGTGGGAAAATGCCATTGATTGAAAAACTACCTTTCTTTGCATCTATGGCAAACAAGTATATTTTTTCCATCATAATTCCCATGAACATTCACATCATGAATTTGTTCTAGTTTCAAAAGAGTTAAAGCTTTCTCATTTCAATGAGGATTTTCAAAGCTAATTTTCCATTGGCTACACAAGCTCAAAGTGGAGGATAATTTTTAAGTTGAGGGAGATCATATTCAAACACATGTGCATTGGTTAAAAATTGGATATAGATTTTGTAAATAATTATTTTCTCTTCTTCGATCCAAGAAAGTGGCTAATTGTGTCAAAGCTATAAGAGAATCTAGTTCTCACCTTACACACCTTCCTAATATATTGAAAAAAAAAATTCTCATTGCCATGGTGTATTTTCTTCTCAACCCTCATCTCCAATATGAGAGAATATTATATTTATATGCTTCCAAGTATTTCCTTGTAAACTCCCTAAATCAAAAAGAGTGGCATGTGATATAATTATATCCACTGAGGATCTACATGAGGCTAATATATAAATGTCCATTGACAAATCTCCTAGTATTTATGGGTTTCCTTGTGAGTTCTATTAGAAATTATGGGATACATTTGGTCCAAATTTTCATAAAGTATACCTAAAATCTATTCAAACAATCTCTCTTGGAAAAATTATCAACCAAGGTAATATTTATTCTAATATCTAAGGATTTAGATATTATTACCAATGAGCATCTTGTAACCTTTTTGAATGTGTCTTAAAAAAAGATTTATAAATATATAACTCTTAGGGTTATACTTCACCTCATAATTTGATTAGAAAAAATGGTTTTATTTTTAATAAATATATCTTTGTCAACATAAGTATTGTTTGGGAGGGAATGAAATGGGTTAAAAGTCTTAACAGAAGGACTTTTTTTATCAAGATTGATTTTTAAAAATAATAAAATAGAATTGAATGGCATTTCATCTTGGATATGCTTCAAGAACTTGGATTTGCTTCTATGTTTTTAAATATTATAAATATGTTACTCTAGGATGTGAGCACCTGTATCACCATCAATGTTGTCTAATTTGAATAATTTGGCCCCTTTCATTCTATTCATAAATGGTTCCTTATAACCCCTTCTCTTTATTTTGTGGTTGATGAGGTACTTAATTTTATATTGGGAAAATAATCTTATATAGGTTTGGGCAAGGCATCTTTGTTCCCCACTCTCAAAAAAATGGTTAATGGACACTTCTCTTATGACTCATTTCTTAGTTTAGCTGAAAAGCATACCTCTATATTTAGTGCCATGAAATATGTGGATATTTTTGTTTAGATTTTGGATCTTCCATTCAATATAATATTGTATAAAGCTATAATAAGTCTATTTCTCCTTTACCTAATTGAGTTCTTCAATATATATGGCTCTAGATTCAATTGGGTGAACAATTTGAGTTTTTGGGCATCCCCTATGTTTTTCAAGACACTCCCTTTGATCTCTAGAGCTATGTGGTTCAAAGGATTGATAAAAAAGTTTAATTATATATATATAAACCTCTCTCTCTAGTAGTAAAGTTTCAAATTTACTATAAGGTGTTGGTTTCTACTCATGTTTACTATTCTTCTTGTTAGGTTCCTTCAAGCTACATATTCCAAACTTGAGTGAATTATGAAGGAATTTCTCTAGGCCATGTCTCAACCTACAAGATGATGTCATCCATTTTCTTGGGGTGTATGTTAAAAACCAATATCCCTTAGAGGTTTTGGTCTCTTGGATATAAAAATTCAAGGCTATGCCTTATGTGCTTAATAGATCATCTACACCTTGTAATGGGATGAAGCACATGGAAAATCATGTTTAAAAATGGTATCATACAAGGCAAGACTATATGAAATATATCTTGGAAAGGTTTATATATCTTCAATCTCCCTTCATCGTACCTGTCCCTATCACAATTGTTACCACATTTTTTTCCAATAGTATTTATATGTCTTGGGAACTTATCGAAATAAAGACAACTATGTTGGAATGGAGATGGTTTTAACTTTGAGATCTCTCTTAATTCCCAATCTTTATGGTCATATCCCATACTTACCATTCATGAGGTTCACTTTGTTCTTATAACTTCAATATAAAGTCTTCAACTATTTATAGAAGGCATCAAGGTCATTTTTGTCTCTTTTTAAAGAAAACCAAGGATTGGATGCCTTGTCAATCTTGAATGGTTTAGTAGAATCTAAAGAATAGTTATCAAGACTCTATCTTGTAATTTTAGGATTTTATACCTAAGGTACATCTTCATAGAATTGGAATTAAATCTCATATGGTGTATTTATTGGAAATGACCTATAGGATACCCTTTATTTCATTACAAACCCCGATTAGACTATCGACTCCTCTCTCATTAACATCTTCAAGTGGATTATCTCAATGCCAAGTAGAAATTTAACTCCATTGAGAAGGTTTGGAAGAGATAATTTGAACATGTGTGGGTTTCCATTATTGATCCCAAACACTCCCATTTCTTCTAGTCTATTATCCACCATGGTCTTCAAATTAGCATATGATTGATTCACATAGGAATAACTCATCTTATATGTTCATTTTGTAACCACCTAAAATCTCCAAAGAATATTTTTAGGTTATGAGAACATGGAAAATTAGTTTGGCTTTGGATTCAAACCCTCCATCCAAAAAAATTACCTATATGATGGTGTTTTTATGGGACTCGATAATGATTCAGTACAATACAAGTAATTTTGGCATATAATCTGAGCTAAGATTCTCTTTCAATTATGGAAAAATAGGATTAAAGATTTTTTTTCTCATACACTTCTCTATGAATACTTGCCTATTGATAATAATTAAATGTTATATCTAATGTTAATTTTTAGATACATTTTCAATCTCAAAAAGTGTTCTTGGAGGAGGCACACCTCCAAACTTTATCAGATCATTAGGGGAGTACCCCTTGCGCTTTTATTCATGTCTTTCAATAATATCCTCTTTACTGACCAATCCCAAAAGTATATGGTTTTAAATAGTGGGAGAGAACCCATTCCCAAATTAGACATTGCATTAGCTCCCCTTATTGGCATATTCAAGCATTGCCTATGTGTCCTCCTACTAGTGGTGGTTATGGTGGACAACACTGGTGCAAGGGAAATTACCTCAAGTTGTGCTTTCCATATATTCCTATAAAAAATATTCTAGAGGTCATAAAGATAAATAGAAGGAAACATATGGTTTTTATCATGAACCTGATACAACAAACTTTCTTTCTATAATTGGTTGGGATGGTTGCAAAGATAAACTGGATGATCATCTACCTCCTCCACCACTTATTTTTTTAATCTATTTCTTAATATATTTTTTTATGTTGTATCTATATGGCTCTAGCTTACTATTTATTCACCCTTTTGGTTGAAATTTTAGCATGTATTAAGCTATTTTTTTATTACTTGTTGGCCTTGGCTAATGTGATTGTTTCAAAGTGTGATTTTGTCCACTCATTTTTTTGCGTATGATTAACTCTATAACATAATGTTTGATAAATATATGGGATATGTTTTTTCAATCAGAAATATAATGTTGAATTATTTTCAAGATAATTTATTATGTGATTCACTTATTATTGTTTAAACACATTATTGTGTCATTATAAATTTCAATTCACCAATGTGAAAGTCAATGAGATAGGGCACCACCTTTTAATAAAAATTTAAAAACTTTTTACAATGAGGAACTATAAGTGCATCAAATCATTAGATACACTTGAAGTATGTTGAGAGGTTATAGGTGCATTGGATTGCACTAAGTTGAGATTCTATAAGTGTATTTTCTCACATTGTGATAAAAGGATATAGTTGCATGGACTTGCAATACTTGAAAGCAATAGGTGCATTGGCTTGCACTATGTCATGAGGATATAGGTGTGCCTATTCAAAGCACCAAGATTTTTTTTCTTTTTTAAGGTTTTAAATCTAAATATTACTTCAAATTCTAATCTTAGCTTTGGAATTCAAATCTGAATATGGTACCATTTATTTCAAGCTTATGTGATTTTATGAAATTCAATATAATTAAAAGTTATATATAGAATGATTTTATTGTCAAGACTTTGATGCTTTATAAATAAATGTTTTGAATATGTATATATTTATATAAATGCATGGCTCCATGACATGTACCCAAAAAATAAAAATATTGAAAAGGATTTTAAGTTTTATGAAATTCAATACAATTAAAAGACTTACAGAAAATGACGTTATTGTTGAGGCTTGAGAGATTTATAAATAATACCTTGAAGACATCTATATTTAATAGAAATACATGAATCCATGATATGTACCTAAAAAAATATATTATTGACAAGGATTTTAAGCTTTTCAAATATTTGGAAATGGAAAGGATATGCACAAAACAATATTTGTGTGCCTTAATTGATCAATGATTATTATAATGATAAAACATATCATAAACACCTTATCAACACTTATGGAATTTGTAGTGGAAAAATGAACTTACTAACATTTAAAATAATAGTCCTTTTGAATTGTGGTGTATCGATTAAAATAAAGAATTTGTATGATAAGAATCAGATTCAAATCCCACCAACATTCAAATACACACAATAAAATATTTATGTTAGTGATAGATTAACTTAATAAAGGTATGAATATGAAACCTCTACTTCCTTACTATTATTATGTATCAAAAAAAATTAAAAATAATAAACCAAAAAAAAAAGAAATCAAAAAAATAGTAAATAAATCATGAAAAAATTTGTATAAAAAATCATTACCCTACATTAAATATTGGAAAAGTAGTGTGTATTGGAGAATTTGGATGTGATAAAAATGTTTTGAAGTTCTTTCTTCAAAATATCCAAATGGGAAGGGTTTGAAAGAAAAAAATGTTGAAACTCATGATCTTGCATCCCAAACGATTAATTGTTGATCACTCCACTACATAGTGGTACTAAAAGAACCCACCAAAAACTATTCTTATTGATTTTGTTTTTAAAACAGGTAAAAACATTGCATTCAATCAAGATGAAGATCCCAATATTCAATATTATAAAGATTTACACTACCATTGTGAGAAATTTTAGATCTTTACTAACGAAGTAATAGCATCCAAGTTTGGCTTCACCCCCTCCAATTTTTTCATCATGCTTCCCTTTTTCATCTTGTCATTTATCATCATTGTCACACCATTTAAATGATAAAATGAGTTCTTTTCTCTTATTTTATAACTTTTTTAAAATAAAATAAAAAAACTTTATGAAAACTTTACCTTTTAATATTTCATTGTCACCTTACTGATTACTTGATGTTTAAGTAGTTATTTACCCCAAAAAAATTATCAGTAAAATAAAGAATAAATTGGTTGTAATTGAATAAATATAAATATACATGTGATTGAAAGTAAAAAACTAGATTTGTTTAATAGACTATGATAAATAAAAAATTTAAAGTTCTACAAGTGTAATTAAACTAAGTAATATAAATAACAAAATGTTAAGAAGTATTTTTACTTGTAACTTGGTGTGTCCTAATAGATAGAGGAATAGCTTGGTGTGTCCTAATAGACAAATTATGAGAAGTATTTTTAGTTGTAACTTCTTCTTAGCTTTAGCTTTGAACTTCTTTGATTCATCTCTCAAGGGTGAGGGCTTCTTTAGTGACTTAGTTTTGATTCATGCTTGGAAAATGTATTTTCCTAATGGTTTTGTGTTGTGGAAAATAATTTTGTTTGAGCAAAATATCTATCTTGGTAGGGAAGAGTATTTTCTAAAGTTAAATCTAAATTTTCTTGTTTTAACCCTCAAAGGAGAGGGCTTTGTTATCTTGGATACCTAGGATTCCTTATTGGCCTAGGTTGGGTCTAGATCTAGAAAACTTCTTTAATGTTCTATTTTGAGGACTAGTCCCAAAACCTTGTGGCTGGTATGGTTCTCCTAGTTTACCTTTAGAAGTGTCTTGTTTGAGTTAGGTCTTGTGGGGGTGACAGAAAGGCTTTATCTCTCTTTTTTGTATCTAGAAACTTAGACCTCCAGTTGTATTTAGGATGGCTTTCAATCAAGTCAAATAAGCTTGTTGGTATTTTGTGACCTTGTTGGTATTTTTGAGCCATAGACCTCTTGCTTCATTAGCCCAAGATGGTTTTGGGTCCAGATAAAATCAGCTCTAGTTAAAATTTTGGTATGTTGGGTCCCCTAAAGGATCTGAATGGTTACTTTTGAGATTTGGGCCTCATGATCCTTTAGTCTAGAATGGTTTCTTGTCCATCTAAAATTAATATGTCTTTTCTCCTTTTGGCTTCAGTCAATGTGTGGGTCCTTTGAGGACCTTGAAGGATTCTTAGAGACTTGGATCTCCTCTATGTCTAGATTGGTTCTCGATCCAGTCAAAATTAGATTGTTAGTCCCTTTGAGACCTAGGCCTCTATTTATTTCAATTCAAGCTAGTTTTTGATCTAGTAAAACTGGTTGATTACTACACCAGTCAAATGTGGTAGTTGCATTTTCTCTCTGGTTCCTAATCCATTCAAAATCAAATGTTTGGTTTTTTCTTCTAAGTCTTGGGCCTCTGCTCTCTCTATCCATGCTAGCTCCCACACCAGTTGCTTATGGGATTATTGCTTCATTTAAATTGGGATCCTCTTATGGATCTTGTGGTCTTTTTTAGTTCTTCTACTTTTAGGTCTCTTTTGGACTCTATCTTTGCTTTTGGGTCTCTTTTGGACTCTGTCTTTGCTTTCCTGGTGAGTTGTTTCTATTTTATTTTTTAACAACCAAGGGGAGACCCAGATCTCATATTGTGCCCAAGACTGGAACCCACCAAAAACTATTCTAATTGATTTTGTTTTTAAAATAATTACAAACATCTCATTTGATCAATGTAGAGATCCCAATATTCAATAGTAGACAAGGCCTCCACTACAATTATGAGAAATTTTAGATCTTTACTAATAAAGTAATGGCATCCAAGTTTGGCTTCACCCACTCCAATTTTTTCATTGTGCTTCCCTTTTTCATCTTGTCATTTCTCATCATTGTCGCACCATTTAAATGACAAAACGAGTTATTTTCTCTTATTTTATAACTTTTTTTATTAAAAAAAAAAACTTTATGAAAATGTTCCCTTTTAATATTTCACTGTCACCTCATTGATTACTTGATGTTTAGGTAGTTATTTACCCAAAAAAATTGTCAGTAAAATAAAGAATATATTAGTTGTAATTGAATAAATCTAAGTACACATGTGATTGAAAGTCAAAAACCAGATTTTTTTAATAGACTGATAAATAAATTATTTAAAGTGCTACAAATGTAATTAAACTAAGTAATATAAATAACAAAAGGATAAGAAGTATTTTTAGTTGTAACTTGGTGTGTCCTAATAGATAGAGGATTAGCTTGTTGTGTTTTAATATATAGATTATGAGAAGTATTTTTTGTTGTAACTTCTTCTTAGCTTTAGCTTTGAACTTTTTCAATTCATCTCTCAAGGGTGAGGGCTTCTTTAGTGACTTAGTTTTGATTCATGCTTGGAAAATGTATTTTCCTGATGGTTATGTGTTGTAGAAAATAATTTTGTTTGAGGAAAATATATATCTTGGTAGGGAAGAGTATCTTCTAAAGTTGAATCTAAAATTTCTTGTTTTAACTCTTAAAGGAGAGGGATATTTTATCTTGGAGAATTGGGATTCCTTATATTCCTAGGTTGGGTCTTGATCTAGAAAATTTCTTTAATCTTCTATTTTGAGGACTGGTCCCAAACCCTTGTGGCTAGTATGGTTCTCCTATTTTACCTTTAGAATTGCCTTGTTTGAGTTAGTTCTTATGGGGGTGATAGAAAGGCTTTATCTCTCTTTATTGTATCTAGAAACTTGGACCTCTAGTTGTGTCTAGGATGGCTTTCGATCTAGTCAAATAAGTTTGTTGGTATTTTATGACCTTGTTGGTATTTTTAAGCCCTAGACCTCTTGCTTCATTAGCCCAAGCTAGTTTTGGGTCCAAATAAAACTGGCTCCAATTAAAATTCTAGAATGTTAGGTCCCTTGAAGGATCTAAATGGTTACTTCTAATATTTTGGCCTTATGCTCCTTTAGTCAGGAATGGTTTCTTGTCCATCTAAAATTAATAGGTGCTTTTCTCCTTTTGGCTTCAGTCAAGGTGTGGGTCCTCTAAGGACCTTGAAGTATTTTTAGAGACTTGGATCTCCTTTTGTGTCTAGATAGGTTCTCGATCTAGTCAAAATCATATTGTTAGTCCTTTTGAGACCTAAGCCTCTATTTATTTCAATCCAATCTAGTTTTTGATCCAGTAAAACTAATTGATTGCTACACTAGTCAAATGTGGTAGTTACCTTTTCTTTCTAGTTCCTGATCGAATCAAAATTAGATGTTTGGTTTCTGCTTTTGAGACTTGAGCCTCTGCTCTCTCTATCCATGCTGGCTCCCACACCAGTTGTTTATCGAATTATCACTTCATTTGTGTTAGGATCCTCTTAGGGACCCTATGGTATTTTTTAGTTCTTCTACTTTTAGGTCTCTTTTGGACTCTATCTTTGCTTTTGGGTCTCTTTTGTACTCTGTCTTTGCTTTCACAGTGAGTTATTTCTATTTTATTTTTTAACGGCCACAGGGAGACCCAGACCTCCCATTGTACCCAAGACTAGAACCCATAACAACTATTAAAGGTGGGTTTAATATAATATAATCAAAGGGTTAATAAATGATTACACATTTATGTTATTATAGATATATGATATTGTAGATGGACTGTGTAGATTATGTACAACATACTCTTGAAATATGGAAATTGTGTGATTCTCTAAAATAAAGTCATTTATTTTGATAGACTTATTCATGTGTTGATCCTACAAAGACAAACATATATGACCGTGACTATGTAACTATAGCCAATATTTTATCCTTGAGATCAGGTTTGTCTTGTTAAGGTTTCACAATATGATATTTTTATCACTTATGCATTGTTAGGTACTTTTTGTTACGTCTATACCTTTATTTTGAGAATATGTCAAGTAAAATGTGTAGAATAGAAGAATATCCTCTTTTACTTAGTTTGAATTTCCAAAACAAAACAAAAAGTTAAGGAGTCAGGTAGGCAACAAGGTAGCATTAAAAACTATGTATCATGCATGTACAAAATAAAACCTCCATGTAGTTTCATGAGCATATATATGGAAGAACTCGAGTGATATTTTATGAACCTCATCTTCCATAAAAGTGATGATGTAGCTACATGTATTTTAATACCCTTCTTTAGTACAAAAGAAATGTTGAGAGACCATGATAAAATGATAATGTTACAAGAATAAAATATTTGATTTGATAAAACTTGACTTGAGTGATGTTTGGCGCTAAATATTCAGATATGTCTTATGTATCCCTCTTCTTTTAGATTGATGGATGGATCCCCCCAAATGGCTTAGTTGGACCTTGTGTGTGTGTGTGTGTTGGTTTTATAGTAATGTATAAAACCAAGAGTAAAGGTGTATCATTTATGTCAATGAACTGGTGGGCTCAAATAAATAAAAAGTGATAGAACCATGGCATCGGTACATAGATTTGTCCCAAAGAGACCCATACAATATACTGGTTTGACCTTGGTATGAATATGGCTCTATTTTTGAGGCAGGGTTGGGTAATAAGTGAGAAATAGTCCATATACATTAATAAATGCCTTTTTTATAATTTGAGATGCTTTTACACCTAAGGAACTAATTTTATACTTATTATAGGGCTTGGCTAGTTCTAAAAACACAGTAAATTTAAAAAAATACAAAATTAGGTAAATTAGGGATAAGACAATCAAAATGGCAATCTTATGCTAAATTTAGGTGTCTACATAATCCTCTTACTTTCACACTATTATGTGAGTGAAATGCATGTATTCATCAAATTATAAATTTAAATAATTTGAAACACGCACCTTCACTTACCTATGAATGATGAATGGTTTTCTATGCACATTTTAGCAGAGCTTCCATCTATACAATATAACTTATATACCTAAAAGATATGTCAAATGGTATTGTAGTCAAATGTTCATAATATGTTTTATTTTTATTTTTATTTTTTAAAATTGTATAACCTTGTATTTGAATTTGAAAAGAGAGTATATGAATGAATATAATGTTTTAGTATCACTTCAAATAATACACTGACAAGATTTTCAATACATATTGAAATATAGTCAACATTTTTTTACGAGTCTTTAAAAACCCAATCCACTTCTTAATCAAGTAAATAGATAAAAATTACACTTTTTTAAAATATATTCTTCCAAAATGGCAAAGCCCAGAATATTCATTTCTCTACAATAAATTCATTGATGTATAATCCACTTCTCTACAATATATCTCTTGGAAGATGAATCAATGAATCTATCAATATAAATATGTTTTGAATCAAATATTATAAAAATTACCATTAAGTCATCTGTAAAAACCTCCTTTAAAAACACTCTCAATAAATGTTTAGAATAAAAATATCTTCCAGAAAACCATATGACACCAGTGAAAATCCTATCCCTTTAAAGAACTAACTACCATTTAAGTATGTTACTCCTCTATTGTGTTTTTACCTTTTTGGTTGGCTGTATGTTCCCTTAATGTTATCTTTTGGTTGTTGCCTTAGTGTTATCTTTTGGTTGCTCAACGTGCATAATTTTTACGTGTGGTTTTAAGACCATGCATGTTTGTTGTTTGCAATGGGGAGATCCCCTTTAATAACCCATTTTTATTATTAATAATAACAAACATTAATAATTAGGTTGTGTTGACCAATTAAATCAGCTATTTACACTCCACCGCAGAAGAAAAAGCTGACCTCTCATAATTATAAAAATAAAGAGATTGTTTATTATAAAAAAACATCTAAATTTTAAACCTTTGGATCACTATACTAACATGATGTATTCAAAATATTATAAAATGTTTATACAGAACATAAATTACAAAGAACATCTATTTTCAATATTTATTTTACCTTATATATTTTATCATTTTCATTTATATGCAGTATATGGAACCAATGCAGAATGTCGAGCAAGAGTTAAAGTCACTTAGGCAACAAATTGACATGCTAAAAACTACTAACAGGTATGTGCACATTTATGCCTTCAATGGTAGAACGTTTCCATGTTATATTTTCATAGATGCACAATCTGTTTGTTATAATATCACATAATGATTCTCATTTTGATTTTTAAACAAAATACTATTCCAAACGAAGGATTATTTATGTATTGCACAATAAATAAAGTAGCTAACTCGAATATTGATTTAGACTTAAAATGTCTAAGCAGACTATCGTTTTTCTTTTATATATGTTTTCCACGTAGCTATATCCTACATAACTGAGATGTTATAATTAAACTCCATAAAGTCTTTGCATTAGTCGGGGCATAAAAGAACATCAACTTAAGTTATTTTGGAGATATATCATCTAACAAATTTATTTCTGAATTGATATGTAAAGCAACATATCATTGTTTTATGTGATCACAATTTTTATGTAGTTATATATACGATGAGTGTGATGTAGTGGTATATATGGAACTCATTTTCATAATGTTATTGAGAACTAGATTAAATGGTTAGAAATAGTATGTGCATGTTTTTTGGTTCCATATTTCCAATTATTAATTATGATTTATTATTATTTTTTATGGATTGTGAAAGTATATACTCTAATAATTTAGAACTTTGAAATTAGAATTCATTTTTAAGATTTTGATGGTGAGAGAAGGGTGGAAAGAGAGGGGAAGAAGGATTTGCCATTGTTTATGAAGAAAACTTATTAATCAAATACTAACATTTTTACTATAAAAAAACTTTTAATTTTGTTAAGGCTTCAAAAACTTATAAATTAATTATAAACTTACTTTTAGTAAGTAAAGAAATTCTGGAACACATTATTTTCTTCTTAAAAAATATGTTAATCACCTTCATAAGATCCCAAATTTTGAAATGTGAGTGATAATCACTTTCATAAGATCCCAAATTTTGAAATGTTAGTGGTACTCGTCTACTGTCATGTTACAAGCTTAAACCCCTAACATGTATGAATGTAATAAGATTTTATAACATTAGTTTAAATGAAAAAATAAATAACATAGAAGTTATTAGAATTATTTCAACAAAAGGAAATATCAAATTTTCAAATTATATATTAGAACAAATTCAACCAATATTGAATTACTTGAAAATCATTTTTGTTTCTTGAAACCCCAATCATTTCATGTAATCTTAGAAATTGATGCAATCACTATGAGCCATGTCTCAATCAGATCTATGTTTGTTTTTTTTTGAAAAGTTAGAAACTATAATTTAATATAATATAATAAATAGTTGTGTGATGCAAGTTGTAATTTTTATATGAATTTTCATTGGATAAAAAATTAAAAATAATATAATATGAACACTTTTAAATAAATTATGTTTTTTTTAATTAAATTTTAGAATTCTTATCACTCTTGTCTTTGTTTTCTTGTAACTCTTTAGTTTAGATTGCCTTCTCAATACTTGTTGCTTGTTCTATACATGTACTAAAGCCTTGGTGTATCTATGTATTTCTCAAATTAAAATCAATAATAAACATTGCAAAATTTGAGGAAAAGGTCAAAGAAACCCAAAAAATTAGGGAATCCAAAATGAGGTTGTATGTTCCTTGTCAAACTATGAGTGTATTACTATGTTTCAGATCAATCCAGAGCATAACACTATGCTCTTGGTAAAACCCAAGAATTATATAAAAATAAATAGGGAACAATGAAACTATAAACATCGGACTAGTTTGAAGTCTCATGTGCTAAAGTATTTGAGTCCAATATTTATTCTTCTTTTTAGATATTAAAAAAATATTTTTGTTTCTACTTAGTGACTTTCTTTAGGTTGTATGAATTTATAAATAACACCAACATCAAAAAAAAGGGGGAAGGAGGGGGGGAGGGTCTAGTTGTGGTCACATAGATTAGACATCCAATGACTTTTATGTATTTAGTAGCATCTTTAAAATCTATATTATATTCTGATGTCAATTTCAAATTTTGTTCTATGAGCATACTAAGAAGCTTATAATATTTCATTTTAAATTTGCTCATAATTTTACCAATATATTTTTATTGAGTGATGAAGATGTACTTTAATTTTTTAATCACTTTAATACTCAAATAATAATGAAAATAACTCAAATATTTCATTTCAAATATTTTGATCAACTTTCTTTTGATTTTTTTAGTGATCTCTCATTATTTCACATGATGAGCATATCATCTACATATACCACTAAGAAACAATTATCTTGTCAATTTATTTGAAAAAAATATTTGTGTCTTCAAACTCAAAAATGTTTTAAATTTATGTTTAGGATGTGATCAATGAACTTTTTATACCATTATCTTACATATTATTTCAAACCATACAACAATTTTTCCAACTTGCACACTTTGTACTCTTAGTTGTCCTTTACAAAAAAAAAATGGGTTTGTCATATACACTTATTCTTTGATATCACCATCTATAAATACATTATTTATGTCCATTTGATGAATTTTTATCCATTTTGAACTATCAAATCCAACAAAATTTAAATGGTAGTCGATTTTTTGTTAGTTCAAAGATTTCATTGTAGTCTATTCTGTATATTTAAGTAAATTTCTTTACAACAAACCTTGATTTTTTCTTTTCAAGTGAGAAATCTTATTTTTATTTATTTTTAAATACCCACTTGCAACTGATGGTTTACAATTAATTGGAGGATCAACCAACTCCCAAGTTCCATTTTTTACCAATGCATCATACTCACTCTTCATTACTTTTCTCCATGCATCGAGCTTTTCAAATTGTTTGAATGGAGTAGGTTTAGATTCAAAAGAAACATTGAATTCTTATTTTGGAGGATCTTCTAAAGTAAGATTTTCTATCTTATCTTTAATTTATGTCAGTACTTGTCTGATTGTTATGTGACTATATGTGCACTTTGAGTGCTATTTGTTTAACCTCTTCATGTCTAACATATTTTAATGTATGTTAATCCTATTTTGGCATCTTATTTTGAGTAGATTTTGGAATGGCTAATGCCTCATTTTATTTATTTTAAGCTCCTTCATTTTCTAATGTCTGACCACCTTCTAAAGAAGTTTTTATTTCTTCCACAAGGGGAGTGTCAATTTCAATTATAGGAGTTAACATAGATTCAATTGTTTCCAAATTATAATTTCCCTCTTCTCTATTTGGAATTTACATATCAATATCCTTGAAAAAATCAAATTTAATATATTTATCAATCCAATTTAATTGTCAACTTATGATTGTTGTGTTTTTTATAGTTTCACAAAATAAAACATCTGTTGTGGTGAGAATTTTTTATTCTCATCAAATAGTTTATACATCTTTCAAGATTTTGATAATTTTAAAATGATGCATTTACAGTTCATGTGGTCTAGTTTGACCATTTTCTCCTTAGGAATCCATGTGTAGCAAGTGAATCCAAAACCCTGAAGATGTCGTACTGAATGGAATGGTCACACTAAACTTCATATGGAGTTTTCATTTGAAGAAATATTGGTTGTGACCTATTGTGGAGATACACTATTTTTTGAATTATTTATACCCAAAAATGTAAATTTACACCTTTAAAATACAACATTGATCAAGCCATGTTCATCGCAGTTTTGCTCATTCGCTCAACTACTCCATTTTTTAGGAGTGTAAAGGGATATGAAATGACCTTTAATCCCATTTTTATTGGGATATTATTTAAACACCTTTGACATGAAATCATCACCATTTTCAATCCCAAGTGTCCCAATGAGGAATTAAGCTTCATTTTCAACTTTTTTACAAAACTTTTGAAAAGTTTTGAAGGTTTTTGAATTTTTATTTAGAAAGTATATTTAAGTCATTTTTTTTTTGTAGTGATAAATGAAAAATATGAAGTACTTGTGACCACACATTAAATGAATTGGTAGATAATACAAATTATAATGATCCATTTGCATTTTTTAATCAATTTTCCATTTTAAATTTTTGAATGGTTACCTTTCATGTTTAGCCAATATACAAGATTTCACACTTTTGAATATTTTTGGGAAGTGTTTGAAAGTCTGTAACACTATTATTTTTCATTGTGTGAATGCTATCATAATCTGTATGCCTAAATGTGGAATTTTATAGAATACTTTTTGGCATCTTTATTCAGTACGATGAGAAAAAATTCTCAGAATTGAGTATTCATCCCTAAGTTTTAACAATTTTCCTTCCTCATATCCAATTAAAATGACTTTATTATCATATTTTACTATGATCTTTACCTCTCCATCATCCATTAGAATGGAGTGGCCTTGTTTTTGAATGAGCACTTGAGATAATAAGTTTATTTTTAATTCAAGAAGGTATAGGACATTGTGAAGAATGAAATATAGAAGGCATGATGAATTAAGATGATCGAAATTTTTTGTTGAGATTGTATCCTTATTTTATCCACAAAATATACTAGACCACAACTTTGTTCTTAAAAATACTCAAATAAATTCCTTTGTAAATGTTAATGTTGCATGGCACCAATGTCTAGGACACAAACATTATCCCAAGTTGATCTGACGAGGCATTATTTTCTTCATCTGATATGGAAATCCCATATTCACTTAAAAATTAAGTTGGGTCTGGTTTGGAGTTTTTAATTTTGTTCTTCTTTATATTTTTTATAGGCTTCAATTTTGTCTTATGATGTTTTGCATTCATAGGTCTCATGGCTCCCTTTTATTTCCCAACATTTACAATCTAAATGTTGTCTATCATTTTATTTTTCCTAATTTTGATTATTGGTTTTTCCATTATTTTCACATCACCCTTTATTTTTTCCCTTTCATTTATCATTTTCACTATTCTTGGAAGAATGTTTTCTTTTTATTAGCATATAAAATGCTTTCTCATGTGGACTTAGTCTTTCTTTCAAAGGTTTTTTCTCTTTCGACCATATTCTCAATTAGTTGATCAAAAGTGAGAGTCTTAAACATATTGTTTACTTGTCAGTTGAGTATGTAGAGAGAATATATTTTATAAAGGTGATCATGTATACATCAATATTTACACCAAAAACATCAATACCATGTTTTATGTCATGAATTTCTAAATCTAAACCCATGGCATCACCATTCTTCAACTCAAGATTGAACAATTTCAAATGTAATGTATGAACCCCAATTCTAAGTGAGAATCATATAAGTTCTTCAATTTATATGGTGCTTCTCAATTAATTGTGTACCCTTGTATGTGATAAAAAAAGATGTCATCAATTGAGGCCCGCATTAAGGCTAATGCTTTTGAATTCTTATGCTTCCATGTTTGTATCTTTTTCTTCCTTTGATTCATTAGGTTGTGCATCCCCATCGCATATGTTGAATCACAATTCATTGAAAATAAAAGTGCTCTCTACTTGTCTTGACCATTCTAACTAGGTTTCTTTCATGGTTAGTTTCATGCCAACAAATTTTTTGATTGAGTGCAAATTTGTAGTATAAGGAGATGAATTAGTTTCTTATTGTTCCAAAAGGTTCCCTTCTCTATATATTACCCAACCAATATATCAAACTTCTTTATATGCTTTCTCTTCTTATATGTCCAACTATACATGTAAGAAATACATCAATTCTATATACTCAATGGTATGTGAAAGAGATAGTAAAGTACATGAAAGCAGAATGATATATGTTACCTAAATAGTACATGAAAAATATTTGTTCTATCTATGACACTTAGCGAAAATTTCTTGTATGTGAACATAACAATCTTATATATTTGAAGTATTATTGCTTTCGAGATTTAAGTCAAATGACATTTATGAATGGGTAACAAATAGTATGAGAATGATATTTTTATTATTTCTCTCTAGTAATTTATATGAGCAATGTTTCAAATATTGTTGTTACAGTCATATTAAAATACAACTGCAGTGGTTTGATTGTGATATCATTAATTGTAAACACGAATCATGGGAACCATTAATGTCAAATACTGCAATTTATTTTTGTAAATTTTATATATTTTTAAAAATTTATCTATTTAATTTGGTTTGTACAATACAAATAATTAATTTAAAAAAAATTAAAATCCCCCTATTCTTAGAAAAATCACCCAATAAAGAAATTATGCATATGTTTTCATAAGAGACTTAAGTTACATTTTCGAAAAAAGGAGGAAACGTAACTTTTGTTTTAAGTTGAAGGTGGAGGGTGACGTGGACGAGAAATTTTGAAGAGAAGTTGATATCTCGTTGCTGAATTTAATTTGGAAGAGAAATTAAAAAAACCCAGTCTCTATTATTTGCAGATTTTTAATGGGTGAAGGCCTTGGTTCAATGAACACACAAGATTTAAGCCAACTAGAAAGTCTTCTTCAGATAAGATTAAATCAAGTACGATCGAAGAAGGTACATCTTCCATGTTTTATATAACTATAACTATTGTCAATTCCAATTAATTATAGATCATAGTTTTCAATAGTTCGTTTTACTGATTTACATTTTTCTACATCTAACATGTAGAATGAGCACCTGCTTGAGGAAATTAAAGTTCTGCAGAAGAAGGTATGCACAGCGATTCATATCGATTGATTTAATGAGAGATACAGTTCCAATATGAATAAATATGATATAGTTAAACTTTTGGTATCACTAATTTCATATATAATGTTGTTAAATATCCTTGCGCCATAAATTCTCTCTTTTTTATTTATATTATTTAATGCATTTTATATGTGCAATTTGCTCAGCTTGGATCTGTGTCATGGAGTCCATATCCTGAGCATGATGCATGGATACATCCCCTACATGATCCATCACTGCCTCCACATATTTTTCACTCTCCATTTTAAATTTAGGGCTGCCCTCAATGCTTTAATCTGGTTCTACATGCCCCTTTGTGTCTTCTTCCTCTTTGTCACAGGTGCTAGGGTAGTCTTGTACTATCTCTTATACCACATTCCTTTGTGGATATATGTCGGGGGGCTTTTGGATTTATATTCCATTAGCCCATTTACTTGTTCTTTTGGGGGATCTGATGCCTCTTTCCAAACTTTGGGTCGTACCCATGGCCTAGGCCTTGACACTTCTTGCCTGGTCTCTTGTGGTTTTTATTTTGGACTTGGAAAGGCAGGGCTTGTTTGTTATTGCCTCTAAACTTGAGGTTAAGAATGACAAGATTATCATGATAAAATAAACCCATCAATTAATGGATAGATTATTTTATAGTATATTATAAGGTACTATTTTGCTGGAATTTTTACTATGAAAATATTTTTTTACCGAGAGGCATTAACTTATAGTTGCAGTTAAGGAATGTTATGACGTGAGTAGTTCACTTTTATTTTTTAAGCCGACATGTTAAAAAAATATTAATTTTTTTTTTCCAACAAATACATTAAAAAATTCATTAGAGAGAATAAATAACAAATGTAAAACATAAATGCATGTTCATTTTAGATCCAACTAATATTCAAAGCTAAGTATGTGAAAAAAATGGTAGTTAGCCATGGTTTTTGCTATTGTGATGTAAAATATGTTCCTGAAAATGTTATGAAATAAAACAAATATTTTTTCAACAATGCCTTCCAAAGGCTCTCCTCGCCCCCCAAACAATCCCACCCAAAGCAATTTCAAATTCTCCTTCTACTGAATCCAAACTCCAACTCAGATCTAGCCCCAAATCTAACTCAACTTGCCCTACTCACTCTTATGTTCAAACTGCTACTTGAAATGGTCTGAATGGCTCTTCTGTGATAGATGTGAATGGAAGAAAGGATGGCTAGGATGTTGCTCGTTGGGCTAGAGTTCTTATGCGATGCAAGACTAATAGGCCACCCTCCAGACCAGAATAGAAGGGATATGAGCCGTTGTTAGTAGAGAAGGTTCTTTTAGATGATTTTGGGGTCTCTCGTGCCAAAGGGAATATTTTTCCTATGACGTCGTTACAGACAAGGGAGGAACAGGGGTTCAACTTCTCCCTCCCTAGCAAGGATAAGGCCATCGATTTGGAAGGTGCTAAGCCCTTGGCCACTGTATTCCCCAAAACCCCACACCCTATGTTAGTTTTTGGTGAGCAAGAGAAGGAAGTTGTAAGGGAAAATGAGGAATGGTTCTTTCAAAGAGTCATTATCTGTAGATTTGTGGACTTTTGGCCTAAGCTGCCTACCCTCCATGAATGGATTCGTCTGAACTGGCTCCCACCGGATGAGAGGTAATATGGAAATTTATCAAAGTGCAAAAAGTGTCTTTATTGTTATTGCTTTTGACTACTTTGAAGATAAGGCACGAATCCAACATGAGTTGTAGCTTTGATCGTCACCCTTCGATGATGAAGCCCTGATTCCCTTTGTTTGACCCGCTTTCTAAACCCTTTAACATGAGAACCACTTGGGTCCATCTCCCACATCTCCCCCTTTAGTTCTAGTCCACCCCTTACTTCAAAGCCATTGGAAATCTCATTGGAGAGTCTCTGCTTATTGATTCTAAAACTACTCTTTTCTCCCACACTACGTATGCAAGAATCTTTGTTCTCCTCAACACATCCAAGGCGCTCCCTGATAAAATCAAGTTTAAAATTGAGGATCATTCTTGGTTTCAGCCTCTCGACTTTGAAGGTATCTCATTTCGTTACTAGGACTATTTTGAGATCGGTCATCTCTTGAATGACTGCCACAACATTAAAAATAAAGTGAAGAACACAACAAATTAGTAAAAGGATGCTCTTCCTTTCCATCTTACTGTGAAAAAGGACAAACCAATGGAGGTTTTCATCAATGAAAATGTAATCTCAAAAATGAATTCTACTTTAATCCCCTTGGAAGGCCCCCTCGAAGATTTGAATTTGATAAAGGAGAGTGAGCAAGATAAGGTGTTTTAGATCTCCCAAAAGGCTTCTAATGATTTCAGTCCTAACTTTGTTGGTGTTGACCTTGTTATCCCACTTTCACCATGCCCCATTAAGGACGGTTGGAAAATGGTTAGAAATAAAAGGAAAGGTTAGCTTGCTAAAAAAGATGTTGGTATGGTAGAAATCCACTTTACCCCTAGAAACAAGGTTTTGAAGTATGAAGGTAAGTGTTTTTCTAACTCTGAGGATAAGGAGGAGGAGATGTTCTTTTCAGAAAAGAAGCTTGTGGAGTTCGGCTGAAATTCCCATTGACTGTGGGTGGGATCCCCTGCGGATCCCCTCTCTATTTCAGCAGTTTGAGTCCTCTAGGGACCCCATGGGATCTTTTTTCTGTCTTTTTTTTTTTCTTTTTTTTTCTTTTTTAGTGTTGATTTGGTTTTAATTTTAGTTGGCCTTGTTGATTGTGGAGACCTGGACTTCCATTTGTGTTTACGTTGGTTTATAAGTCTCTGATGTTCTATTGAGACTTGGGCCTTTTTTTATATTAGCCTCAGTTGATTTTTGAACCAACTAAAATTGGCTGATTTTTGTATCAGTCAAACACTTTTGACCACTCCTTTTGTTGTCATTGCTTTTTTTGGTTGGGTCATTTTTTTTCCCTGGTAAGCTGCACGTCTTATTAGCCAAGGGGAGACCCAAACCTCTTAATGTATCTATATTATGTTCCACCCTAATTTAAATGTGGGTTTATCTTAATCCAAAGAAATCTAAAATATTAGAAAGATAAAAACTACCATAAAGAAACACAGAGATTAGCCAAGCCAAGAGAAATGAAAGGAAGAACGAAAAAACTTTTGTAGAATATCAAAGGTAAATTATTATTCTCCAAAAATGTTCTCTTCAATTTTATTTTTTTATTTTTTTTACTATCATGTATGTAGCATGCTGTTATAGTTGTAATCTCCTCCAACATTAGTGCTTGCTTCCATTTTCATAATCACTGCCTTCGAGTTGGACTGTTCCACCATAGATGTCAAACAGTAATAAAAATAAAATTAATAATGTCCTCTCTGAGCTAACGAGTGTTGTCATAGGTTAATCTAAAAAAGCACATAAATAGATCTTGCATTCGAATCTCGACGCTGATTGGATTTCAGCGGAGCTACGGGTTGTTTGTGGACCTAGCTATCTCCATCAAAGTTTTAATAAATTTTTTTCGCTGCATTCAAATTGAATTTCGTATTTACTTCTTAGCCATAGAGGACGACTCTAAATTTTGAAAATAAGTCAATAGGACGATTATAAATCTAATCGTCAATATCTAAGATTCTCTTAAACAAAACTAACAGACATCCTCGTATCCATTGCCATCCTCTTCTAATGTGAAGGTGAATCAAAAGTAGGTAGTGAAACTGGCGAGAGCGAAGAGGAGTTTGAATTTCTTAATCTGGGATGGCCCTATAGATTAAGTTTTTAATTTTAAAAAAAATTAATTAATTAAATTAATATTACATTTTATTAGGTTTTAGATATAAGTAAAATATGGGCTTATATTTTATACATAAATTTATGTAAAAAATGTTAAATAATAAATACGTTTTAGATTAAGGTAAAAACAGAGTTTGAAGGGACCCCGAAACCCTTTAACAAATTCAAAAAAGATAAAGCATTACCATGCACCAGAAAAAGCATTCCTAAAACCTACTAAATAGTAGTAACAAAATCAGGTTAAACAAAGACAACATCAATATCTATTTTATATTCAACCCCTTAATATTCTAAGTAATGATTTAATATCTATTTTTTAGGGGTAAAATCCAGAATAGTTGTCTGCCTGCCATCAACAATATTCTGCATACTTTCTAGCTCTCTGGTTTTCTTAGTGGATCTTCTTCCAGGTTTGTTTGAAGAACCAATATCCGATTTCACCTTAAAATACTGTTCATCTCTTTTTCCAGGTTTATCCAGAGTAGAAGCAAGATGTTTCCCCTTAATTTGCTAGTCTTTTTTGCTGCTTCTAGTTTCTACCCCCTTAGTATTGGTCTTTTTTTCTGCTCTTTTTCTTTGGTTTAGAATATGCTTTAAGTTTTCTCCATTATCATTCACAGGAAGCTCATCCAAAGGGAAATCATTATCAATCTGAATCTCCCTAGACTGAGAAAAAAGAAAATCTCCCTCTAATTTATTTCCAGCTTCAGCCAAGAATACACCTTCCTCTAGCACAGTTTTGTCATCTACACCTCTCCATCGATCTTCTATCCTTTGATAGAAAATGATTTGTTTTGATAGATCTGTCAAATCATCTATTCTTTGTACAGGGATTATGGTGTCTGATTGCAACCCATGTCCTTCTTTCTCAGAATTTTCTTTCTCAAAAGAAAGCTCTTTATCCACCTCAGTATGTGGAGCTTTAGGATCTTCAAAAGAAGACTCTTTATCCGCCTCAGCATGTAGAGCTTTAGAATCTTCATTAATCTTTTGTTCTTGTCGATGATCTTCTTTGGGTTTCCATACTTTCTTTTGTTGGACCTTGGTCTTTCTCCCATCCAAAACATTACTAGGATGATTTTTACTTTTGAAAGGACAATTTTTTACCAGATGCCCTTGTTTCTTACATGCATAGCAAGAGTTGGTCAGATCTTCAAAGAAAATCTCTTGAGTTTTTTTGCCCAGCTTAGATATTAGATCCACTTTTTTTGGGAGATGATTCAGATCTGCCACTTTAACATAAAGTCTGGCACTTTAAAGTTTGGATCTGGTAGCCATAGCATTATCCAATGCCACAAGTTCACCAAAAGAACTAGCAATACCTTTAAAAATATCCTCATGCCAAAACTCTAAAGGGAGGCCAGGAAGTCTAACCCATATGGGAGTGGTTAAGAAAAAAGAATCTGAGAGATCCATGTTAGGCTCCCATTTTTTAATAGTGAGAGAACATTTACCAAAAGACCACGGTCCTCCACTCAGAACCATATTCATGTCTTCCTTACAGTTGAAGATAAACGAGAAGAAACCATTCAACATTGGTGCCATATCTACCTCTCCTCGAATAACCCATTTCCTTTTAACCATTTTTGTAAGAGAATCTAGATCTGGTCTTTCTCCTAAAAATTTACCCACTAGGGTGAATCCATGGAGGACACAGAAAAATCTATTAAATAATAAATAAGTTGATATAAGTATTAGTTTTGGCTTTTTGAGATTGATTTTTTTTTAATGGGATGTTTTTTTTTTCTTTTTAATCAATAATGGGTTCTTTTTTAATGGGATGTTATGTGATTACTTAATTTTCCCCCCTTGTATACTAATATAGATAAGAAGTAAGTGTCAGGATCTTGCTCCACCAAAAGAGCACAATATGATTACCAAACCAAGCAACTTAATATGCGGAAATAACCAGATTCACCAAGTAACTAGAATTCAAAATAACACATGATATGAGAGACAATACACAAATTGTATTAACACTTTATACAGAAAATAATACAATAAAGAAGATGCCACTTCTTCTCCACCACCTCTTCAGAGGCTCGTCACACCTCAAGTGAACAGTAATTCTTCTCCCCAAAGCTCTCCCTCTCAGGTCCCAACACCCAACTCAAATACAGAGTTGGTGTTCACCTCCCGTGCTCCACGCACACCACAAGTGCTCCACGCACTCCACAAGTACTCCACGTACTCCACAAGTACTCAAAGTACTTCAAGTAGATCTCCCATGAACCTGCAACAACCTGCAATTCAATAGACCATACTTATGGAAGGAACTCCCTTGCCTTCCTCTTTGCTCTATCCGAGTACACACCTGTACTCCAAGTAGATCCTGTCTGATACTGCTTTCTGTTGTGTTGCTGTCTATATGATCCTGCACACCTGCAAATCAACCCGGTTCTGCACACCTGTGAACCTTGACCTTGCACACACATACACCTGCAGATCAATGATCTTACTTACCATGTAGATCTCCTATATAGGCCATGCACCTGTGACTAAGATCCTACACACCTGAAGAATCCTGCTGACTCTCTAATCCAGCACCTACACCTAGTACTGTGGAACTAGGAGGAACACCCTTGCTCACTTCACACACAGAAAGAACAAACTTTGCTCAACTCAAACTAGAACGCTTTTCCAATACAACCATGAGTCTATTATATAGATCTCATCCAAACAATGATTAGACATCTAATTATCATAATTAGATTCACAGCTCTCAGTCTAAAAATAGATCTAATCATGCAAACACTTGGTTCGTTAACTAATTGCCCGTAATAAGCTCACAGTCGAACCACACAGGCGACTGACGTCGGTCCCTGTCTGCCTGGAGGTGACCGATGCCGGTCGATCCCTGACCGATGTCGGTTGCTTCTCTTCACTATCCTGCTGACGTCGGCTGATCAGACCGACGCCGGTTGCTCTGACGCTTAGCAACCTTCAGCAACCCCTCCAATGGCCTTCTCCATGTCTGCATCAGTGAAGCTTTTAGCTCCACAACCTAACAATCTCCCACTTGGAGATAAATAGCTACACTGTACCTGTACCTGTACCCCATCTAATCTATTTTTTGGTTTGTATCCCTCTTCAAGTTCAATCCTGAAGACAACCCACCACACAACCTGTGATGTACCTCCTGTCATCCGAGTACCCTACCACATCCGAACCTACAAACACATGTAGTGAAGTCCTGACCCTGCATGTATACCTGTTGCTGGTCCCTCTCAAGTACCTGAGAACCCACTTCCCTGAATTGGCACCTAACTCTCTGACAGCTCCCACTGCATGGGAATACTCAGGTCTATACCAGACCTCATGTGATTTCGGACACTGTACCTGTCTAGCCCTTAGTGTGCTCCGGCTCTGCATCCTGAACCTCGCCAACACCTGATTCACATCAGCTCCCACTCGAGACAAAATCAACCTGTGATCTCCATGCCTCTCATGTCAAAGAATTTCGCTGCTCCAAACTCCTCATGACATGCCACTGAACTAATCTTACCCTTAGCTCAGCAAAACCCTGTATGTACTAACCCTGCTAGCAAAAATACCATCCACATACAGCAACAAAATGATGTCGAGACTCATCATCCCCCTGGTAAGACAAACCATAGTAATTACCCTGACATTGACTGAAGCCATGCTTTGTCCTCCACCAGTCAAACCTTGTACCACTATCCTGCAGCTCCTCAAGACCATATCCCTGGTCTTTCGTCTCACGTATCCGTTCTCTCTATTCTTCAACTAAGGTATCCATTCATCTCTGTGCTTTCTTTCGCTGGCAACCCTACCAAAAAACACCTATTTGGTTCTCCTCCAAGGAATCACATCCTCATCCATGCCGAGCTCACACCTGTTTCATAGATCCTTCCTGCTATACAATCAGCAACAAGTATAAAGAAGAGGAACAACAAATTTGAGGGCCTACTTATGTCTTCAGTCCTCCGTATGGGTGTTTGAGACTCCTTGACAGCGTGTTGTCCACCCAAAATCTGTTACAGTGACCGACCTCGGTCACTCCACAGTCTGCATCCGACTGACGTCGGTTCTCATGCGTCTGTCCCTGACTACCGACCTTGTAGACATCGGTGTCCCTTCTGCCGATGTCGGTCCTCTTGACCGACATCGGTCTTACCTACTGTCGACGTCGGTCCTCCTGATCGACGTCGGTCTTACCCTGCCCGACATCGTCGGCTTCGGTCAGCACATGACCAACATCGGCACCTGTCTGTTCGACGCCAGTTCCTCCTGACCGACATCGGTATCTATGTTCGCCTGTGAGTGATGACTTTTTACCCGCGAGCTCCTTTGAATCAAAACCCATGTCCAAACTGCTCTGCTCAGAAGTATCCAACACCATCCACTGGTTTCTGTCTGCCATCTCTTCCAAGTACACCAAGGCTTTCCAGTTCTTAAGCCTGTCAAATATATCTGTCTTCCGCTTAAGAACATGCATCTCCTTCCTGTTCATGTGACCAAGCCTACGAAGCCACGTCTCCGCAACAAAAGAAGAATCAGTAATATAAATAAGTAGATAAAGGGTACCTATTCTCTTACCACCAGCTAATTCAAGTGCATCCGCTATGAGAGTTCTTATGCATCTCTCATCACCTAATCTTTCTAAAGAAATTAGCCATATCTCTAAACCTGGGACCTGCATGACCCTCATCAACACCTGTGTGTTGGCCGCCTGCAATTTCAGCTTCACTTCCCCTTTGCCAATTCTTTGGCAAGGCTTACCAGCTCCTCTACCTGGGGTTGCATGGAAAGAGGCAACTGAATCTTTTATCCAAGATTCAACTTTATCCAAGAAACCTCCCAGAGCATCCTGTGCAACAACACCTGCTACATCTGCTTCTTCGGTTCCTTCATGCTGATCTGCTACCAACCAACAATAATCTTTTACCTGCTCTTTCTTTCCATAGGACCGTGAGTGACCATATGTGCTTTTCAACTCCTCCATTCTTATCTTACTTTCATCTGCCATTGCTCTACTCCCACTCAATCAGAAACCCCTGAGAGTGACCTGTAATCAAAACACACTACCCAGATCTAAACCAATCTGTTAGTATCCCAACCAAAAGCTCTGATACCACTTGTCAGGATCTTGCTCCACCAAAAGAGCACAATATGATTACCAAACCAAGCAACTTAATATGCGGAAATAACCAGATTCACCAAGTAACTAGAATTCAGAATAACACATGATATGAGAGATAATACATAAATTGTATTAACACTTTAAATAGAAAATAATACAATAAAGAAGATGCCACTTCTTCTCCACCACCTCTTCAGAGGCTCGCCACACCTCAAGTGAACAGTAATTCTTCTCCCCAAAGCTCTCCCTCTCAGGTCCCAACACCCAACTTAAATACAGAGTTGGTGTTCACCTCCCGTGCTCCACGCACACCACAAGTGCTCCACGCACTCCACAAGTACTCCACGTACTCCACAAGTACTCAAGGTACTTCAAGTAGATCTCCCATGAACCTGTAACAACCTGCAATTCCTCTTTGCTCTATCCGAGTACACACCTGTACTCCAAGTAGATCCTGCCTGATACTGCTCCCTGTTGTGTTGCTGTCTATATGATCTTGCACACCTGCAAATCAACCCGGTTCTGTACACCTGTGAACCTTGACCTTGCACACACATACACCTGCAGATCAATGATCTTACTTACCATGTAGATCTCCTATATAGGCCATGCACCTGTGACCAAGATCCTACACACCTGAAGAATCCTGCTGACTCTCCAATCCAGCACCTACACCTGGTACTGTGGAACTAGGAGGAACACCCTTGCTCACTTCACACACAGAAGGAACAAACTTTGCTCAACTCAAACTAGAACGCTTTTCCAATACAACCATGAGTCTATTATATAGATCTCATCCAAACAATGATTAGACATCTAATTACCATAATTAGATTCGCAGCTCTCAGTCTAAAAATAGATCTAATCATGCAAACACTTGGTTCGTTAGCTAACTACCCGTAATAAGCTCGCAGTCGAACCACACAGGCGACCGACGTCGGTCCCTGTCTGCCTGGAGGTGACCGACGCCGGCCGATCCCTGACCGACGTCGGTTGCTTCTCTTCACTATCCTGCCGACGTCGACTGATCAGACCGACGCCGGTTGCTCTGACGCTTAGCAACCTTCAGCAACCCCTCCAATGGCCTTCTCCGTGTCTGCATCAGTGAAGCTTTTAGCTCCACAACCTAACAGTAAGCATATAAAAATATATATTTTAATATATGAAATAGATTTTATTATACCTTCTTAATAGCTTATATCCTTACCTTTATATAATTTGTTATGATTAGGATATGTAAATACTTTCAAAAAATTATGTGATAAGGAAAAAAATACTTTGAATATGTCTATTATTTTTTTTAAATAATAATAAATTCTTGAATATTTTATGTTTATATTTTATAAGTATGGTTCACATACAATTAAATTTTGAAAATGAAGAGCAACAAAAAAAATATCAAAAAGAATATGTTCAATATGAGATAATTTTGAATCGTAATGGATCAAAATTATTTCAAGACTAGAAAGTAAGAGATAAGAAATATGAGCCTACAAAAAATGATGATCACGTAAAAACACATAACCAAAACATATTACAATTATGCAAAGCAAAGTAGATTGGCAACATTTTCTTTCAAAACATGCTTTAATAAATTACGTTGCCAAATATGAAGTGAAAGCCAAGAAGAGTTATGAAAAATATCATCAAATGTTAACACAGCTCACAAACATTGAAAACCCTAAGTTAGGCTATATAGGAGACTCTTAACTAAAACCCTTATCGAAAGAGACATTGGGGCGCAAGAAACATGTCATATGTTGTTAGAGCTTCCATTGGTAGAAATAAGTAGGTGTCATATGTTGTTAGAGCTTCCATATGTTGTCACTTTAAATATTTCATGTGAGGTGTTCAAACCGATGACGTTAACTACTAGACATGAAAATGAAAAACACTTAAAATCTTTAATTGATGGATAAATGATCATGCCATATGTAATGAATTTTTTTTCCAGTATCAAGATAGCTAGAGTGTGGTCATATAATCCCTAGTGAAGATGATATAATAAATGGGAGGCAAGAGTATGGTAGCTATTATGTGAGTATTCCCAAGCGTTACTAAAGTTTTTCTATGCTAATCAAAAAAATGAGTTGATTTTTGTTAGTCATAATTATTGCTTTACAATCCATTATAAAAATCAAAGTGATGATGAAGATGAGGATGATCAATTTATTCATCAAATTACAATGGAACATGAGCGAGAAATCATCTCAAGGCTACATCATGAGAAAATTATGGAAGTATCTGAAATAGATATGTTGGCCAAAAGATATCTTAGTAAACAAGCACATTGGAATCATGAATATCAAGGAGAAGAATATACTGCTTCGATGATAAAAATCATAAGCATGATGAAATATAGTGGGTTAACCATACCAACTGATATAATAAGAAGTATTTCGTATGGAACCTTAAGTACCAAAAAAAAAGGCAATTGATATAATCATGAGACATTTTCATCAAACTCAAAATGCAACACCATTATCCATGATAATTCAAGGAACAATAGTAATAAGAAATCATATATAATTGGTAACAAATTTATGAAGCTCTTCAAATTGAATCGTCAAATATGCAACATTATTCACTTCGATTGCATGGAGCATTGCAACCAAAATAGGAAGTACAAATTTGTTAGGAAATCATAATAATGGATTGAATGTGGAACTTTATTAATTGATAAAGATGAAAAAGTGATGTTAACATCTAACCTATGAACAATACCAGGACTTGTAAATGGAGCTCTAGGATATATTAGAATTATAATATACAAACTTGGAAGTAACCCACCAGATTCATCAAGAAATGTAATGGTGGAATTTGATAGTTACTCTAGAATGCCATTTGCAGATGTAACTCCACATATAATTCTTATTACACCATTATAAATGAGACATACATGACAACTACCCTTAATATTAGCTTGGGGATTAACACTACACAAATCACAAGAGTTGACTCTTTATCAAGAACCAATTAATATAGGGCAGAAACAAAGAACATGGTTAACATATGAGGTGATCTCGCATTTAAATTTTTTGGAAGGTCTCAGAATTTTAATTCCATTTTCATATGATAAATATGAAACGTTGAAAATAAGAAAACAACATTGTAAATAGAATGCTAAGGAAGACAGACTCAAGTCTTTAGAAATACAATAGTCTTATATTTTCAATATCTATTGATTAAAAAAAAAAAAAAATTAACATGTCTCATACTTTTTTTCATATTTGGATATATATGATTTTTTTTATTTAATTATCATTTAATGTAATGTATATTATTCATTTCGATAAATATAAATACTTCATTAATTGTTATTTAATATGATGTATATTTTTTTTGGATGAATAAAAAATATTGAATTAATTGACATTTAATGTAAATGGTACATGTCATCCCTGTAAATGTTACTAACATAAATATCTTAAATATATCTATCTAAATAATGCCAAAAGATATCAATCTCAAGGCACTTATATAATCTATACTAAAAATTTGATATATACATCTTAATATTGATATCTCTTGCCATCTTTTAGATAAATATATTTAAAATATCTATACTAATTAATAATTATTGTTGATCAATGAATAAAAATATATAAATATTAATATGTAAAATTCAAAAATATTATATAAATGTTTATGTAAAATTTAAAAATATTACAAAATTATCATATTTTTATTAAAAATAATAATAAAGTAATAAATTATAGTTATACATATATATTTCATAAATAATAATTATCAAACATCCAAAGTTGAAATAACATTTACATTAAAACCATGACATTAAACCTAAATATCACAAATTTGATAAATTAAATATATGAACAAATCCCTCCCACATATATGTGAGTAATCTATATATTTTTAATTTGTATATATATAAAAAAATCACTAAGAGTGCCATAAATTTCATGTGGTTGTTGTAAGCCATATTTATCTTTCTACAAGTATAATACAATTATATTTATATTAAAAAAATATTAAAATTTAAAAATGATTTTAATAAAAATAAATTAAATAATATTAAATATTTATAAATTATTTAAAGACAAAAACATTTTATAATATAAAAAAAATTATTTAAAATTAATTTTAATCAATTTTTTTTAAATGTATTATATTCATGTTTCTTCACTTATAACAAAGTTTCGTTATACCAATATTATTAAAATTAAAGATCATTTTAAATTTTTAAAATAAATAAATAATACAATATATTTACTTACAAACCTAGCTATAAATATTCTTTTTCTTTTTCTAAAAGGAACCTTGTTTCCTCTTATAGTGCCTTTTCTACAAAATAAGTGTTTGATATATTTTGGTGAAACTAATCCAAATAAAATTATTATTTGGTCAGCTTTGGCATAAATAATTTGTGAACTTATTTAGACATATAAATGAGAAATAAATAGAGGTCATTCATTTCCTCATTTTTCAAATTATTTATTTTAATTTAAAAATAAAAATACAATTTAAATAAAAATTGATTCTCATTTTAGAATTTTATTAATTTTGATTGTTTACTTTGTTAGGGTTTTTTCTATGCTTGCTATTGAGTCGGCTCTTGGTTTTTCATTTGTCTATCTTTGGTTCATACCGCAGACTTAAGTGCCTGTGAGACTTATCATTAAATGTCATTTAGGGTTTCTCACTGTTAGGTGAGGCCAATCTTTATAATGTCCTCCCCCCATTTTATCCCAACTATTTTAGCTGTGGAGAAGAATGGAGGGGCACCAAGTAATGGCCCTCTGCAAGTGCCTAAGGAAGTTTGTCCCAAAATTATACCATGAGGTAATATTTTGGAACCTGATGTTAAACTACCTATTCCCAAATTTAATTCTGAATGCCAATGGTTAGAGCAGTTTTGTTTAATAGTTTACTTTGTCAAGAGAATCCCTTATAAAAGTATGCTATGCTCTTGGGTTCAAAATCACCAAGAATCTCACGGCATCAAGTTGGAGAGCATCTAAAACATGACTAAGGGTTTCTTCCTCTTTCACTTCTCTGACCCAACCTAAGCTGGAGGAATCTTCTAGAAGTATGCCACCTAGTATGTCAAGAACTCGCTCATGGTCCTCTCCCCCTAGACATGAGACTTTATAGTCTCAAAGCACACTGCTCTTAAAGTCCTAATTTGGGTTGAATTATTAGGCCTCTGCATTCCATGCTGGCACTTTATCTACCAAATAACATCTTCCATAGGCCATGTGTTATGAATAAAATTGGTTTGACTCTGATAGATTGTAAAAGAGGGTCTAAGTATAAGTAGACCTATCTCAAGACCTCAAGGAGTGTGTGGAAATCTAATTTGGGGATGTGAGGCACTCTCAAAGAGTCTTGTATATAAACTTGACTAATATTTGATTTCACTACCAAGCCACAAACCATAAGATACGAGATTGTCCCCTTCTGTTGGTGTGCAATAATTTGGTTAACCGCTCACCCTCGCCACCCAAGTCCTCTCTTGAGGCTAGTAAAAAACCAACTGCAGACAAATGGACAATGGTAGGAAAAAAATTCACATCCCAAATCATCTAACTTGACTATTGTCCCCAAGGTAGCAAGCCATCCTTGAGCATTGGCCTACAAAAGTAGGCTCTTGTTGATAAAGATCCCATGTTGGTAGAAGCCCCAAAATTGGTTGAAAATTCTAGGGTGTTGAACACCTCGTTGAATGCAAACATCTTATCTCAAGGTCTCAAGGCCTTTGGACCCAGCTCTCTCAAATTTTCACACTCGCATGTCACCACTCTTCCACTTCCTTCTCAGTCAGATCTATCCAAATGCTTTCATATCCCTCTTAGGAGGAATGACGAGGGGGAGGAAGGATATTTTATAGCTGACCCTAACTTGAGGAAACAATATGAATTCTTGAATGCCAATAGTGGGTTTTTTTTTTTAAATCAGTATGATGCCCTAGAAGGGCTAGATTCAGAGGACATGTCCCTTGACTCTTGTCATCTATGAATTGATTTTAATGAAATGTTCAGTGTCTCACATATCTAAAATTCAATTTGGTCATGAGTGATTTTAGAAGGAAGTTTCCTGATGTGGACATTCTCTGTTTGCATAAAGTTAAGGTGGTAGATATTTTACTAACAATTGTCAGTAAGTCCATCTGGCATGATAGTATTATTTTTCATAGTTACCATGCCATGAGAAATGAAGGGGTGATCACATTCATTTCTCCAAGGTGGTGGCCACCCTTAGTATAATCTAGCATGGACCCAACCAACTGATTAGTATGGGCCCTTTTTAATATTGAAAACCATTATGTTAGACTTATCAATATTTATGCCTTGAATGACATGTTGGAGCATACCCATTTATGGTAGTGGATCTCCCTAATTCCCATTGGGTATTATGTGGTGACTTTAATATGGTGGTAGCTCCCAAGGATAAAATGAGCCACTTGCCTATGAGGTGAGTAGTTGGTGAAAGGGAAGCATGGTTCTACATGTACACTAAACGGGGTCTTTATGACCCTAATACTTCACATCAACCTACAGATAGAGTTTGGTACACTTGGAGCAACTTCAAGGAAGGCCTCACTTGAATTTTTAAGCATCTTGATGGGGCAATGATGTCTTCCCATCTGTACTTCTCCTTTGATAATGGTTTTTTCTCGTTGATGCAGATGATCCATATTTTGGGATGTTTGACCACTCCTCCATTTATTTTCATGTGACTTGCTAGTTCATGAAGCCTAAAGTCCAAAAAACACCATTTTTTAGCAATACCTCTTTGTTAAAGCATGGGCCCATAGTGGCACACATTAGGAGAGTCTAGAATTTAGACTCCCATCCTTCCTAAGAAATTGCATGGGTTCTCTAGTGGGATGATGCAATCTGAAGGACCTCCCACTTCCTATGGATCTATGGCCACTAGCTTGCTGAAAATTTTAAGACATTCCTACTCTACTACTTCTTCAGAGCTGACCTGCATGGCCCTAGATCTAAAAAAATATCCCCTTAATGAGGTATTATAAGTGAGAGTTGCTTCCTTATAACAAAAATCCAGATTAAAAACAACTACAATGCCTAAGGAGCCCAAGGCAAAGCCAGGATTCATTGGCTGAAGATTGAGGACAAAGCTTCTAAAGAATTCTTTCAAATGCTACAAGATAAAAACTTGAAACAGTAAATTCAAATTATTACTGAGTCTAGTAATAGACTCTTAAAAACACCATAGATAGTGCAAGAATTTATACACCATTATCAACAAGTATTCTAAGCTCAAGCCCCATCAGCTAAAAGGGAAAATGCCTCTTAACAATGTGTTTCAGTTGTGCCTTAAAAACTCACTCCTACTCAATGGGTGATTTATGATAGGCCACTCACTATCGATGATTTACATGAATTAGTGACACATATGGATAATGACAAAGCCCCTAACATTGATGACTTTCTTAGAGAATTCTATAAAACCCTTTGAGATCTTGTGGGTAGTGATTTGCTCAAGGTTTACCAAGAAGCATTTCATGCACACACGTTGGGTGAAAATATTAATAAAGGAAATATCAAATTTATACCTAAGTAGGGAGACCTGAAGTTGATTTGTAACTGGTGGCCCATCACCCTCCTTAGTGTCTCCTATAAAATCATAGCCAAGGCACTGGTGATCTAGTTGTGTAATCTACTACCACTCATTATGTGTTTAGAAAAAATTGGCTTCATCAAGAATTGTTGCATCCTAGACACCATCATTGTTATCTAGGAAGGTATGGACTAGGCTAGATGATCCAAGCAACAAGCCTTGCTTATCAAAATAGGTTTTGAAAAATCTTATGATCATATTGAATGGCCTTTTATCCTAGTCATGCTTCATGCTCTAGGATTTGGACTCATTTTCATTCAAACTATTCAAATTCTTTTTGTAGATGACTTAGTTGTCCTCTCCATTAATGGAGTCACCTCTAAGCAATTTGAACTTTACCATTCCATTCACCAAGGGTACCCTTTAGCTCTATCCCTTTATGTGATTATTGCTGAGGGGTTTGGATACTTTCATAGTAAAGCCCAATCATGTGGCCTTCTCAAGGGAATTTACCTCCTACTCGATGTATATAATCCTCATGAGGACATGCAATTGCTTAATGGCCATTTTTTAGATGATTACTTATTTACCCTCATTGAAGATGAAGCTAACATGGACAATACCCTTCAGTGTCTTGACACCTTCTACCTAGCCTTTGGTTCCAGCATCCAATGGCAAAAAAATTGATGCTAAAGATAGTCATAATTGCCTTTGCCTCTGTGGGCAGCTAAGTATGATTGGACATGGGTCTAACATGATGAAATTTTTTAATTTCTTGGCATCCCTTTTGCCTTTGATTCTTTTCCACCTTTTTTATGGTAAAATGTTATTGATATAGTTGCTAAGAAGCTAGATTACTAGATGATCAAATCTCTTTCGTTAGCAAGAAAATCTCAAATCTGCTTGAAGATTCTTGCATTCACCCATGTGTACTACTCATCATGTTGGGTCCCTTAAAAAAAAACTTACTAGAAGTTGGATGAATTTATCAAAGATTTCATGTGGGCCAATTCTCCCTAAGATAAAGGTTTTCACAGGGTGACCTGGGAATATTTCTACCTTCCACATGAATCTGGAGGGATGGAACTTATTAACATAGCTAGGAAAGGATCTATCTTATGTACCAAATAGGTTATGAGGGCCATTGAGGGTCTAGAAGCTTGGAAGGTGTTATTCAAACAATACATCTCCTTAGGCTTGCCTAATGGCAAGAAATCTTGGAAAGGACTTGGTTTCCTCAATTTTCTCTTCAATCAATCTCCCATTCCATTCGTTGGACCCTTCATGGCCAAAAGCATCTATAAATCTTGGAAAAATATCAATCCATGGCTCCTCTGGAATGGTTCTAGTTTTCACAATGGACATTATGCTAAGTTTGCTCTATGCTAAGTCCCACTCTCTTTGGTGGTTCCCCATCTTTTCTTAAAATGGGGTTCCTTTGCTAGAATTTCCCTGGATCAATGCCCTCAAGCTATATCGCAGAGGAATCCACTCTATCCAAGATATCTTCTACAAATGTTCTTTTACATGGCAACCTTGGGAGGATGTAAAAGCTAAATTTTGACTGGCTAATGCAAACTAGGAATCTTACCAAGAAATCGTCACTACTATCCATGCTTCCATGCTCCACAAAATCTTGGTCAATTCTACTAGACCATGGTGGAAGGACTAGAAATGGTTTTTTGAAACCTCCTTTCACAATTATACTCCTTGAGACTTGGCTATAATTGGCTCACCCCACATTTGCCCATGGATGATAATCTTAAAAACCATTGGGGGTTGCACTCGTCTATGAAAGTGTGGAGCTTTCACTTCAACACTCTTTGGGGGGCCTATGTGGAGCCCAAGATTGCCCATTTTTCTTGGTGTATAATGTACCAAGGCTTACCTATTGGTAGAAGGCTAGTTCATCTCAAAGTCCAATTACCTACTTATCCCTTCTATGGATATCTTGAGACCCTGCCTCATCTCTTCTGGTGTTATTCTAAAGGTCAAAGGATCTGGTCTTGGATCCATGATCTCTTTAGGCCCTTCCATCCTAAATTATTATTTTGGTAGCACATCCTCCTGGGAGATAATCCCATAATTCCCACCAAATTAACTCAAGTTTGGCATACTTTCAGAGTGGAGATTCTCTTCTAGATTTGGAAAGAAAGAAATAATTCTTTATTCAATCATGTTTCTATTGATTGTAATATTTTTTCTCTACACAAATATTCCATTATCTCAAATTTTATTTTGCATATACAAGTCCAAGCCAACAAAGAGGCCTTGAAACTTGGGTACCTTTAGTACCTTTTATCTCACTAGGGAGATGATCCTTATTCTATGGCTTGGGTTCTACCTTCTCCACCCATGTATCCCAGATTAGATGATAGAGTGTTTTGGCTACCTCATAGTGGACATCACTATAGTAACTCTAGACATCACTCTAATAGCAGCACCTCATACTAGCGTGCTTCCCCTCCTAGGTAGTAGTGAGGATGGAAGCTGCCACCTCCTTTCCCTATTGGGCAAGATGGTTGGGGCGCTCCTCCTCCCCCTCCACACCCAAATTCTTGGGAGGCACCACTTGAAGGCTATGTTGACATGTTGGACAAGTTTTCCAAGCTTTCACTAGCTATCCCTCCCACTCAGACCTAGGCAAAAGATGAAACAGACATGGCTTAGGCTACTGGTTGGGAGCCTATTCTAGATGACAATGACTTGCCAAGTTCTAGCTGGGGTCTAGATGATATGGATCCTCTACCTTCGGGCCTTGCTCTGGCTACTTAATATTTTTCTCTTATGACTTATATTTTTTGACTTGCTTGCCTCTAAGCACTGCCTGGATTTAATACATTTG
This sequence comes from Torreya grandis, assembly GCA_037957365.1. Taxonomy (NCBI): domain Eukaryota; kingdom Viridiplantae; phylum Streptophyta; class Pinopsida; order Cupressales; family Taxaceae; genus Torreya; species Torreya grandis. Next base: position 959,376 of record JARHVA010003694.1, on the reverse strand, counting down.
ATACTTTACTCCTAGGCTTTGCCTAGTGTCATAGTATGCTCTCATACCTTCTTATTTTTTTGTGAATTATTCATATAGTTCTATTAAGTTAATATATAAATATATTTCATCAAAAAAAATCTTATTAATGTTGAAGTGAACAAATTAAATAACTTATAAATCTTTACCTTTTTTATTCTCTCAATTTTTTATTGTTGAATTTATTTTATTTTTGACATTGCACATATGATTGTCATCTCTTCTCTTGAGAATATGTAATTTTATTATAAAAACACATAGTTGTAAAAAAATATTATTTTTGGTATTGGTGTATTTGATGAAATAATATACTTTAAAAAATTAATAATTAATTCATTTAATTTTTGTTTCAATATATCTAAAGTATACAATAAAATAATGTAAACACAACTCTCATTTTATTATTAACAAGGGCACGTAACACCCAGTTCCTACAAGAAGGGTTATTTTAGATCAATTCTAAAGTGAATTAAAATAGATCAATATTGTACAATAAAATCTAAATATATCCTCATTCATCATAGAATTTTTATGACCATGTCTCTTCGGTAATAGGTAGTGTTCTTAATAGTGGATTAATTAAAATTTTGATAATTTACCCCTTATGTGAAGGGCTAACTAAAACAATAGAACAAAGGACACATGTCAAAATATCATGTGTTATGGAAAGGAAGGTCATTTTTACTAAATTTTGCATGGAGTTCCTCTAGAGGGAAAGATTATTGCAGAATAAAATGTTTTGAAGTAACACTTGAAATGTTGTTAACATTGCATCAACCACTCATTCAACTACCCTAGATTTCATTTTCCAATTGTTTCAGTTGAAACAGGGAATTATGCACTCTATTGTCAAAGTAGCATTCACCTTCTAGAAATTGGTCTCCCAATGTCCTTTCTATCACGAGCATGTTACTGATGAGTTTTTTTAGAGCTTTCAATGATTTTGAAACTAGACCAAAAAATAAATAAGATATAGGCATGTATAAATTACCCAAAAATAAAGAAATTAAGGTAGGAGATTCACCTCACAATTCTTGGAAAATGGGGTTGTGTAGTTATAGATTGTTGATTTGGAAAAAAATATTAGGACTTGTAAAAGAAACATTATGAAACCCTAAAAAAGAAGAAAAAAAATATTGAGATGAATGCCAAAAACCTACACTTGTCCCCAACCCAAGTCCAATAATATAAGGATACAAAAGTAAATTGTCATTGTTACCTTATGGAAAAAGATTTTGATTTTTTTAGGACTTAGTTAAGCAATTATTTTGAAGTTCAAAATTTCATGGGGAATGAACTGTAGTGTCAATAATCTTGGATTTCATGAGTTTTGAGAGCTTGGGTTGGTTTGTTGAGGTTTTTTGGCATCTGACTCAAACACAAAATTGTGATTGGATAAGGTTTAGTCTTATGGGTCTCTCTATCTTGGTTTTTCTAAAGGCCTTGCCACTTGGGAATTAATACTACGATCATTGGATCTATGTTTTGAGGAATAAGCATTAGGATTTGGTTGGAATTGCTATGTGGGCTTAATTATATTTTCTATGCTATGGTTCCTAATTTGAAGATCCATATTGCATGCACAGATCCAAGCATCCATACACAATATTGCGGAAAGCATCAAAAAAATTTAATTTATGGGTCATGTTGTCTTCTTGCTCAAACCTTCAACTCAAGAGATTACCTCTTGGTACATTCACCATTTTTTCTTATATTATTAAAATGCTTTTGTATACAAAATTTTCATTGTATGCTCTTTATCATTTGGGATTTTAAATTAAGTTTTATAGATACTGGATTGGTATTAATAAAATTTTGGCATTTTGGGTTGACCTTTAAGGGATTGATTTATTTACAGACTTGGCATAGGCAGTGAGTGGTAATGTAACTAAAAACTATCAAGCTAATAAATTATCAATAGGTAAAGCTTCTAAAAAAATAACTTGGATTGATTCATATTGAATGAATTAAAATAATTACAAACTCAAACCATGCTTAAATAAGCCTTAACCCAAAATTAGAGTTGACATATAAAAATTTGAAAAAAACTAAAATTTAAAAATAGTTATATTTTTAGTAGCTACTATTTTTAGTAAGTTTCGCATGCAAGTACATGTAGCTCTAAAAATCTCTCGAATTAATCTCAACACTAAAATTAGTCTATGGGATGAAATTTTCATGTCTTCATTCTTTATTACTAATACATAACAACCTACTACCTTCATATCTTGGATAAATTCTACAGTAGAGAGCATGGTTTATGTCTTCTCTTCCTCTTTAAGAGGCAATAAAACTACCTTCATACCACCTTTCTAAAAAGTGTACATGTTCTTTGCTCCATCATGAATTACTTTCTTGTCAAATTACTATGGTCTCCCCAATAACAAATGGTATGCATCCATTATAATAACATCATACCATATTTCATCATTATAAGTTTTTCATATAAAAAAACTTGATTAAACACCTTTTATCTACTTTAACCTATTCCATTTCTTAAACCATGAATTTTGATAAGGATTAGGATGTTTTTCACATTGAAAATTTAGTTTATCATTTCTTTAGAAACCATATTTTCATAACTACTACCATCTATAATTACTTTGCATACCTTTCCACCTGAAGTACATCTTGTTTGAAAAATATTTGATCGTAGCCATGCATCACCACCTTATTTATTTTGCACTTGTTCCTTCTTTGAAGAAAACATTTTTCTTCTCATCATAAGAATCTCTCCAACATCTGCAAGTGAAACTTCAATATTCTGCTCTTCTATCTTAGTCACAACTAGATTCACTCTTGGGTGATCTTCTTGCCTCCTTTCTTGATCTTGATAGTATGGAAACTCAAATACTATGTGTCCTTGTTCTCCACATCTATAACAAATATAATATCTGCATTGATTTATAAACCATCCTATAGCACCACCATAACCTCATTCTCTCTAAAACCTTCTTCCTCTTTGTTGGTATTGAAACCCTTACCTATTTTCATCTTACATTTTTGTACCACGTGATGATTCATCTTTATTGGCATTAAACCTACATCCGGTGGTATTAAACACACCTCATCCCCTTATTGTATGGGATATTCCTCTTCTTGGACAAGGAGATGTTCTTCTAAAATTATGTCTATTTTGTTTTTCTTCTACCTTCAAAGCTAATTGATAAGCCTCCTAAATGCAAAGTATTCTATGCATGCTTAATTCATCTTGAATAATAAATTTTAAACTATTTGCATACCTTGCAGCTATCTTCTCTTTAGTTTCATCATGCTCCACTCATATAGAAAGCTTAAAAAACTCATCTCTATACTCTTGTATACTGTGATCCTTTTGCCTCAAATTTTAAAATCTTCTATATAAGGTTTGTGTATAATCCACAGGAAGAACTTTCTCCCTTGGCTTCTTGTCCATCTTTTTCCATGAATTAATTTTTCTCTTTAACTTTTCTCTATCTCTCTTTCTATAGGTGATCCCACCAAATCATTGCATGAACTTTTAACTTTTTACATGCAAACTTTACCTTCTTATCTTCTTTCATAGTCTTCCACTCAAAAAACTTCTCCATGCTATTCATCCAATCTATCAACTCCTCTGATTTTAAAATACCTCCATAATCTGAAACATCAACTTTAATTTTTTTATTTATTTCTTTTAAATCCTGAACTATCCTCTCTTCCATTGATGGTGGCTAATCTTTTTGTTCTTCTGGTGGCTAATATTGTTCTTCTTCTTGATGAACTTCTTCATCATGATCTGTGTCCTCCTCATCACCATCTTATCTTCTTGGTTAATTTTTCCACTTTCCTGTATAGCTCTTATATATTTTGGTTCATCTGTGCAATACCTCCTTGTCCTTTCACTATGTCTTACTCCTCCAAGATTCAAACTTGCTCTGATACTAGATAATGGAACCAAAAATTATCAAGACAATAAATTATTAATAAGCAAAGATTTTGAAAAAAAATAACTTGTATTAATTCTTATTGAATGAATTGAAATAATTACAAACCCAAACTATGCTTAAATAAGCCTCAACTAGGACTTAGAGTTGATATGCAAAAATTCAAAAAAAAACTAAAATCTAAAAAAACGTTCTATTTTTAGAAACTACTATTTTTAATAATTTTTGCATGCAAGCACGCACAAATCTAAAAATCTCCCAAAATACTCTAAACACTAAAATTATCCTATGGAATCAAATTCAACTGAAGTTGATAGCCAGTCCTAAAAATATATAATTTCTAAAAATAGAAATTCCTATTAAAATCATTAAATGGTAATTTTAGACCCTCAGATGATCATATATGGCCTCTAAAAAATATCAAAAATAATTTTAAGTGGATAAAGTGACTTATAAAAGCATCAAAATTTTTGAGATGGTTGTTTTGTTGTGTAGAAGAGCTCAAATGGAGCTACGGGTCAAAAGTTATGTCCTCTAGAAGATTGGCCTATTTTTTTCTACATCAAGTGGTCATTCTTGAATGCAATTGTTTTCCCATAAGATCAATTGTCATAATATTTGCATGACCATTTATCTTCAGCAATAGGCAATAGTGAAGGGTTAAATACAACAACACTACCAAGGACATAGGTCAAAACATCATGTCTTATGGAAAAGAAGGCCATTGTTAATAAATGTTGCATGGAGTTCCTCTAGAGGGAAAGATTATTGCGGGATAAACAGGTTTCAAATAGCACTTCAAATGTTATTCAAATTGCATCAACCACACATTCAACTACGTTGGGTTTCATTTTCCATTTTTTTAGTTGAAATAGGCAATTATGCACTCTATTGTTCAAATACACAAAAAATAATGTTTGGAAATATTTGAGCTATTCACATAAATTAATTTAGTAAGAAACTACCAAAAGTTTCAACTTTTAAAATTTTCACATATAATTATAAGTGTGAGAAATAAAAACAAAAAGAATGGGGGAAAAATAATGACAACTTACCTCAACGATGCTATTTCAGTATTTTTAGTGCCTTATTGACTAGTTGAGGAAGCATTGTAGTGGAAATGTAGAGATCGCGATCATAATATGAAGCTCAAATGGTGTAGCATAATCCAAAAATAGATGCCTTGTTGCTTGAACAAGAAAGCATTTCCATGAACAAGAAAATGTTGTCGTGAATAGGAAAATATTGCCAGCATAGAGACATCAAGACAAAAAGGGATACAAAAAATATGAGAATGTATAATTGGGTATTTGAATGCTTTAATGGTGGCATGGAGATGTTTACAAGCTTCCAAGATTTCTTGAGCTTTGCACTAACCTCACCCTACTACCCTTTGGAATGTACCAAAATGCCATGTGGGTAAGTGTAAAATGGCAGGGGGCATTTCCCATGTTATAAAAAAATATCATTTCTATTTTAAAAAAGTTAACTCTCAAAAAAATGCATAATAATGTCATCTTGATAGTAAAACTGCCTATCCATTACACTATTGACTAACATTACAATATAATGATTATGATTTGAGCTATTGTGAAAATGGGGGATATCAGTTAATTATGATTGTCTTGATTTTTGAGAAGCCAGAAATAACATGAATTATTACCATCCAATTAAAACATAGTAAACATATTACTAGTTAAAGACCTTGTAATTAAACTTGGGTAAAAAGTTCATATAATTCTTAGCACACAAAATGATAGATTTTAATTGGTTGAGATAGAAAGGACTAATGCTTGGTTAATTGCAAATGGAAGCTATTAGATCCCTTTGGGACTAATAATATCTTTACATTGTTTGTGTTTTTATTAAATAAATTAAAAAAAAAAAACTTTATGAAGTGATTATATTCTATAAAATATAATACATTATATATGCTTTCCAAAAAAATGTTAAAAGTGATAGAGAAAAGGAGGGAAAAAATCATGATAATTTGTTTATCAAAATATTTTGTAGTAATTTTTTAATTATTTATTACTTACAAATTATTTTTATTTCAAAATAAAGAAAATATTCATGAATAATGCCCATACTAAAAATATATAAATTTTAAAAAATAAATCATATTAAAATTTAATAATATATGACTCAAATATATTCACTAAAGTAGGTTTTGGAGGAGAATTGCTCTGCTAGGGTTTCATGGTATGCATTTTATTGCTTTCTTTCTTGACTTGCCTTGCCCAAACTTCTTGTCCTATGGGACTTTCTAGGGCTACAGTACATTAATTGCATTTGGTATGTTGCTCTTCTAGTGAGTAGTCCCTTTATTTATTACTTCTCCATGCTCTACTACATCTTTTGATGTAGGATTCAGAGATAATGGCACCCAAGCAATCATGAAAGTTTGTTACAAGGGTCTAAGACAAGGTAATCCCTTAGACCCCCTCCACTTTAGAGATAAGCATTCTTATTATAGTTGAACAATGTTGTAAATGGTATGAAAATTGATCTATTATTTCTTACTTTGTTGACTATATCCCCTCAAAGTATTACTACCATAATTGGCTCTACAACCACTGGGAGCCTCTAGGGATCCATGTCTCTAGGATTTCAAACCTTACCAAAGGTTTTTTCTTTTTTACCTTCAATTAGCCCTCTCAGACACATCTTATCCTTACGAATTCCAATATCTAGTTCTTTCAAAACCAACTTAGGATTTTTTCTGCCTGATACCATGTCTTTAAAGTTTCTAATAATGTAATGAACCTGAAAACTAACAAGATAATAAATTATCAATAGGTAAAGCTTATAAAAATAATAAATTGTATTGATTTACATTGAATGACTTGAAATAATTATAAACTCAAACCATGATTAAATAATCCTTAACTTAGAATTTAGATTTGACATATAAAATTCAAAAAAAAACTAAAATCTAAAAAAAAGTTTATTTTTAGCAGCTACTATTTTTAGTAAATTTTGCATGCAATCATGTGTAGCTCTAAAAATATCCTAAAATACTCCAAACACTAAAATTATTCTATTGGATAAAATTCAACTGAATTTGACATCTAGTCCTAAAAATATACAATTTTTAAAATAGGAAATTCTCAAAAAAATCATTAAATGGTAATTTTGAACCCTCAGATGATCACGTATAGCCTCTAAAAATATCAAAATCAACTCTAATTGGATAGGACATATTATAAAAGCAACAAAATTTTTAAGATGATCTTTTTGTCCATAGAAGACTCAAATGGAGCTATGGGTCAAAAGTTATGGCCTCTGTAAGGTTGGCCTATTTTTTTGCATCATTCTCCTCTAGTTGAAAATAAGTCAACTCCTACAAGTTGACCAGATTATAGTGCTACCATTTTTTTGTAAATCTTCTTCAACTCTTATTTTGTAATCCAAGTGTTATCTTCTTGATGCAATCCTTCCCACTATACCAAATACCTGTTATAATTCTCTTGCCTTGTGCTCACTATCTTCATATCTAAAACCTGCATTATTTTTCCCTTCATTTTTATTGGAATATGTTGTTGTCAGTTTACTTCTTCATCTTCATCACTTATACCATCTTCTCCATGGAATTCATATAAATCTAAAATATTAAATACTAGAGATATATTAAAATTATGTGGTAAACTCACCTCATAAGCATTGTCATTGATTTTATTTATATTTTTGCATAGTCCAATTTTCTTTTACTTCAACTTGTTGTATGTGCCTTTTGGAAATCTCTCTTTCCTCGAATAAACCATTACCAACTGTCCATCAAATACCTTGGATATTCTTCTGACATTTTCTACTACTTTATATTTCTCATTACTTTCTTGTAACTTTCCTCTTACTCTTTATTGCAACTACTGCATATGCTTTGCAAATGTTTTTTCATCATCACTAATTTAATATGTAATTGATAATTGAACCAAATCTAAAATACCCATAGGATTTCTCCCATAAATAATTTAAAATTTTGATTTTCCTATTTATCTATTCACTAAACTATTATATGCAAACTTATCTTGTGGTAAATCCAAGTCCCATTGCTTGGGCTTTTCTCCCACTATGCATCTCAACAAATTTTTCAAAATCCTATTCACAACTTCTATCTGTCCATCTATTTGTAGGTGATATGCACTACTAAATTATATCTTAGTAAACATATTCTTCCACAAAGTCCTCCAAAAATGACCTAGAAATTTCATGTCCCTATTTGAAGTAGTAGTTTTTGGAACACCATGCGATCTCACAATATCCTTAAAAATTAATTCTACAACTCCAGTGGAATCATTAGTTTTATTAAATATAATTAAATGAACCATTTTATAAAATCTATCTGCAATAACAAAAATTGAATCATTACCTCTTTGTGTGTTTTCTAATTCTAACACAAAATACATACTCAAATCTATCCATGGTCCTCTTGGAACTGGGAATGGCATGTATAGTCCAGTAATTTGTGCATGTCCTTTAGACACCTAACATATCCTACACCTTGAAACATAACTTATCATATCTCTCTTCATCTTTAGATAAAAATACATTTTTTCCACCAAATTTATTGTCTTCATCTTACCAAAATGTCCGTCCAATCCTCCACAATGTAATTCTCTTATTATATTGTCTCATACATACCCAACTAGAATGCATAACTAGTTTCCTTTGAAGAGATAATTTTTTTGTATAAGATATTCATCATGAATATTATTTGTCTCACATGTTAATGGATCTGTGCACTGCTCAACTACCTTGCCAAAATATGGATCAGTATCATATAATTCTTTGATAGTGTCATGTCCAATTTTTCATGGACATTGACAGTCTTGATGATTAGCCTATTATACGACCTTCGTAGGCTAATAGGATGGATAGAGGGTCATAATGGAGCTTGGATTGACTTTGACTCACAGAATTTCTACATTTGGTTTTCATTCAGGGTATTTCAGATGCATTGGGCCTGAGCTCCTACTTTTTAGGGATATTTGATATGCAGTGGAGCACCTTTATTTTGGTATGGTCATGTGCAGAATCACTCCCTGATTGACCTGCTTCGATCGGTTTGAGGATCCGACGTATATTGAGGGAGATATTAATATTTGATTGATTTAATCAAATATTAATTAATTGGTCTTATTAATAATTAATTATTAATTATTAATTATTTGCTCTAATTTTAAATTAGAAACCCTAATGCTAATTTAAGAAAAACCCTAATTAGGGCAAGCATATCTTTTGAGGGTATAAGGGTTTCACATGGAGGCCATTATTGATGATGCATAGATTATTGATTATTGAAAATTGAAGAAATTCTTCTGTGAAGACTGAGCCAAGGGTTCCAGGATTCTATTGCAGTGGAGAACATTCCCTCTTCATTGTGTGCGATTTAGAGGCTGTGAAATATCAGCTGATTTATTGCCAAATTGAGAGATAGCTTCATCCAGAAGTTATCACAGAGGTACAGATTTGAGAGATAGCTTCATCCAGAAGTTATCACAGAATTTCACTGTTGAGAGATAACTTCACACAGAAGTTATTACAGATATTTCAGGTATTCATCATTATTTAGTTTTGATTCAATAAATTATACAGATATAAATATTCTGTATTAGAATAGTATATCTTCAGATCAGGGTGTTCAGCAATCAGGGGTTAAGAACAGACAGGTTGGCAGCCGTACTAAATCCGTACAGTCCGTTCAGATCAGCTCAGGCACCGACCTCGGCGGACAGAGGGCTACAGAGACCGACATCGGTCGATTGAAGACCGACGTCGGTGATATATCGACCGACGACGGCGTCTGTGTGTCGACACAGAAAGGCCGAGACCTTCCAAAATCCAGTTTGCACTTCCAGATTTGCAAAGCCAGGGTTTTCAAGACTGTATTTTATATTTATATGCATAATAGAGGACTGCAATTGTAATAGTTTGGAAGGATGTCTTTTGTAATCATCTGAATGAATGATAAGATCTGTAATTTGTTTATGCATACTTGAATCGACTCTGCAGTTTGTATCTGTTATCAGAGCTTTAGAGTTTATATATTCCCTATTGGTTGGGGATATTACAGTGGTATCAGAGCTTTGGTCTTTGGTATCAGAGTTTTGTGTCTTTCATATATCCCTATTAGAAGGGGATATTACAGTGGTATCAGAGCTTTGGTCTTTGGTATCTGAGTTTTGTGTCTTTCATATATCCCTATTAGAAGGGGATATTACAGATAGCTTCAAATCCAACTACTTCACTCACCATAGTAGTTAATAATCCCACTCTCCTACTCAATGTATCAGCCACCTGATTATTTTTTTATGATTTATGTTTCAACACAAAATTATACTACTGCAAGTAATAAACCAAATTTTCATGCTTACTATTTAACTCTTTTTATGTATTCACATACTTCAAAACCTCATGATCTGTAAACAAGATAAACTCCTTAGGCACCAAGTAATACCTCTAATATCTTAATGTTTATATAATTGTATAATGTTCAACATCATAAGTATAATACTTTGTTCTTACCTCACTCAATTTCTCATTGAAATATGCTATTGTCTTTCCTTCTTGACTTAGCACAGCACCAATTCCCACAAATGAAGCATCACAATCAACCTCAAAACACTTTGTTAAAATCTAGTAATAATAAAATTAGTCTTTCTATAATCTTCTTCTTCAAAAATTCAAAGCCTTTTGTGGTTACTCTATTCTTTGTTAATTACTTCCCTCTCATCCAATCTGTTATTAGTGCTACAATAATACTGAAATTTTTAATAATTTTTTTGTAAGATGTTTTTAAACCATGAAAACTTCTTACATATGTAATGCTTTTTGGAATGGGCCACTCAATAATTTCCTTTATCTTTTTTTCATCCATTATCATACCATATGTTGAAACTACAAATCCCAAAAATACCAAACTATTTTACATAAACCTGTACTTCTTTAAATTTGCATACAATATCTCTTTGCTTAACAAATCCAATACCATTCTCAAATTTTGTAAGTGTTCTTCTTTAACCTTACTAAACATCAAAATATCACCAAAATAAATAACTACAAACTTACCAATATATTCTCATAACACTATATTCATCACCCTCATAAATATGTTAGGTGCCTTAGATAATCCAAATGGCATCACCATCCACTCATATAATACATCGGTAGTATTGAATGCATCTTTTCACTCATCTCCTTCACAAATTTGAATATGATAATAACCACTCCTTACATCAATCTCGGTAAAATATTTTTCTCCTGCAAGCACATCCATCATATCATCTAAATGAGGTATAGGAAATCTATACTTGATTGTAATTTTATTAATTTCTCTACTATCCACACACTTTCTCCATCCTCCATATTTCTTTGGTGTTAGAAACATTGGTTTTGGATGTGGACTCATACTCTCCCTTATTAGCTTTTTTTTAACAATTTAATAACCTATTTATTTAATTTTGCATGTTCGATTGGACTCATCCTATAAGCTGCTTGATTGGGTAGAGCTCATCTTAGAATCAAATCAATGTGATGCTGAATATCTCTCTTTGATGGTAAATCATTAGGTATAACATCTTCATATTCTTTCAACACTCTTGATGGTTCTATTGGTATTTGCACCATTTTTGTGTCTTCAATATTTACTACTAATGCATAATAGCAACTTTCTACCTTCATATTTTGGATAAATTCTTTAGTAGAGAGCATGTTTTTTGTCTTCTCTTCTTCTTTCAGAGGTTTAAAAACTACCTTTTTACCATCTTTCCAAAAAAAATACGTGGTATTTTCTCCATTATGAATTACTTTCCTATCAAATTTCCATGGTCTCCCCAATAACAAATGGTATGCATCTATCAGAATAACCTCACACCATATTTTATCATTATAATTTTTTCTTATAGAAAACATGATTAAACACCTTTTATATACTATAACCTCATTCCCTTTCTTAAACCATGAAATAAGATAAGAATTAGGATGCTTTTCAATTGCAAATTTAGTTTCTCTATTATTTCTTTAGAAACCATATTTTTACAACTACCACCATCTATAATTACTTTGCATAGCCTTTTACCCAAAGTACATCTTGTTTAAAAAATATTTGATCATAGCCATGCATCACCACCTTATTTATTTTTCACTTGTTCCTTCCTTGGAGTGATCATTGTTCTTCTCATCATGAGATTCTTTTCAACATCTTTTGGTGCAACTTTAGTATTTTTTTCTTCTATCTCAACCTTAAACTAGATTCACTCTTGGACAATCTTCTTGCCTCCTTTCTTGATCTTTATAGTGTGGAAACTTAAATTCTCTATGTATTTCTTATCCACATATAAAATAAACATAATATCTTCACTGATTTAAAAACCATCCTCTAGCACCACTGTAACCCCATCCTCTCTTAAACCCTCTTCCTCTTTGTTGGTATGGAAATCCTTGCCTATTCTCATCTTGCCTTTCTGCACCATATGGTGATTCACCTTTATTGGTATTAAACCCACCTCTAGTGGTATCAATCCTACCTTATCTCATTATTGTATGGGATATACCTCTTCTTGGACCAAGAGACATTCTTTTGAAATTTTATCTATTTTTTTTTTTACCATCAAAGCTAATTGAAAAGCCTCCTCCATGAAAAGTAGTTTTTGGATTTTTAATTCATTTTAAACAGTAAATTTAAAACCATTTACATACCTTATATCCATCTATTCTTCTATTCTATCATGCTCTACTCATATATAAATATTATAAAACTCATCTCTATACTCTTGTATAATGTGATCTTTTTGCCTCAAATTTTGAAATCTTCTATATAAGGTTTGTGCATAATCCATAGGAAGAAATTTATCCCTAATTTATTCTCCATATTTTTCCACATATTATTCTTATTTTTACCTTTTTATATCTCTCTTACTTTAGGTGATCCCATAAAATCATTGCATGACCTTTTAATTTCATGCATGCAAACTTTACCTTCTTGTCTTCTGTCATAGTCTTCCACTCAAAGAATTTCGCCATGCTATTAATCCAATATATCAAATACTTTGGTTTTAAATTTCCTATATAACTTGGAACATCAATTTTTATTCCTTAATTTCTTACTTTTAAATACTAAACCATCCTCTCTTCCATCAATAGTGGCTGCTCTTGATGTTCTTCTTCTTGCCAAACTTCTTTATCATGATCTGTGTCCTCATCACTACCTTGTCTTCTTCTCTAATTGGTGATAACCTTGGTTAATTATTCCATTGACTTTGTATATCTTTTATAATTCATTTCATCTATGCAATACCTCTTCATCCTCTCTACATTTCTTACTCCTATAAGATTCAAACTTGTTCTGATACCACATAATGAATCCAAAAACTAACAAGATAATAAATTATCAATAAGCAAGGCTTTTGAAAATAATAGCTTGTATTGATTCACATTGAATGACTTGAAATAATTAAAAACCTAAACCATCCTTAAATAATCCTCAACTCAAAATTAAAAGTTGACATGCAAATTTCAAAAAAAAACTAAAATTTATAGAAAAAAGCATCTATTTTTAACAGCTGCTATTTTTAGTAAGTTTTACATGTAAGCACATGCAACACTAAAAATATTCCAAAATAATATAAAAATTAAAATTATCCTATTGGATGAAATTCAATTGAATTTAACATTTGGTCTTAAAAATATATAATTTCTAAAAATAGGAAATTCTTGAAAAAATCATTAAACAATAATTTTAGACCCTCAGATGATCACGTATGGCCTCCAAAAAATATTAAAATAAACTCTAAGAAAATATGGTGGCTTAGTGAAGCAATTAAAATTTTGAGATGATCATTTTGGCACATGTAAGATCTCAAATGGATCTATGGTTCAAAAGTTATGGCCTCCAAAAGGTTGTCTTATTTTTTCTACATCATTCTCCTCTGGTTGAAAATAACTCAACTCCTATGAGTTGCCTTGATTATACTATTGAAATTTTTATCTATCAATCTTCTTCAATTCCCATTCTATAATCCAAGTGTTTTTTTCTTATTTTAATCCTCCCCATTACACCAAATACTTGTTATAATTCCCTTGCCTTGTGCTCATTGTATTCATATCCAAAACTTGCACTATTTTTTCCATCTTCTTTGGAACCTATTACTGCCAATTTACTTCTTCATATTCATCACTTTCACCATATTTTCTATAGAATTCATATAATTTTAAAACATTAAGTATTGGAGATATATCAAAATTTTGTGGTAAACTCACCTCATAAGCATTGTCATTAATTTTGTGTACAATTCTACATGGTTTAATTTTTTTGTACTTCAACTTGTTGTATGTGCCTTTTGGAAATATCTCTTTCCTCAAGTAAAGTAGTACCAACTCTCCTAAAAATACCTTGTATCTTATTCTAACATCTATTGTTATTTTATATTTTTTATTACTTTCCTATAAATTTCTTCTTACTCCTTAAATCTGCTACATATGCTCTATAAATCCTTCTAGATCATCATTAATTTGATCTGCAATTAGTAACTATACCAAATCTAAAATACCCATAGGATTTATTTCATAAACAATTTGAAATGATGATTTTCATATTGATCTATTCATTAAACTATTATATGCAATCTCAACATGTGGTAAATCCAAGTCCCCTTACTTAGGCTTCTCTCCCACTATGCATCTCAACAAATTTCCTAAAATCCTATTCACAACTTATGTTTGTCTATCTATTTGTGGGTGATATGCACTACTAAATTGTAGCTTATTACCCACATTATTCCATAAAGTCCTCCTAAAATGACTTAGAAATTTCATGTCCTTATCTTAAGTAATAGTTTTTGGAACACCATGCAATCTTACAATAACTTAAAAAAATAATTTTGCAACTCTAGTGCCATCATTGGTTTTCTTACATGTAATGAAATTAAATATTTTAAAAAATATATCTACAATAATAAAAATTGAATCATTATCTCTTTGTGTGTTTGTTAATCCCAATACAAAATCCATACTCAAATTTTTACATGGTCCTCTTGGAATCAGTAATGACATGTATAGTCTAGTATTTTATGCATGTCCTTTAGCCACCTAACATATCCTACACCTTGAAACATACCTTGTCATATCTCTCTTCATCTTTGGAAAAAAATATTTTTTCTCCATCAAATCTATTATCTTCATCTTACCAAAATTTCCAACCAATCTTCTACTATGTAATTATTTTATTATATTATCTCTTAGAGATCCAACTAGAATGCATAATTGTTTCCCTTTGAACATATAACCTTTTTGTATAATATATTCATCATGAATATTATCTATCCCATATATTAATGGATTCTTTCACTACTCAACTACCTTTCCAAAATATGGATTAGTATCATATAATTCTTTGATAACTTCAAATCTAACTACTTCACTCACCATAGTAGTTACTTGATTCATAAGCTACTCTCCTACTCAATGCATAAGCTCCCTGATTTTATTTTCCTGATTTATGTTTCAATACAAAAGTATATCTCTACAAGAAAGAAACCCACTTTACATGCCTGCTATTCAACTTCTTTTATGTATTCACATACTTCAAAGCCTCATAATATTTAAATAGGATAAACTCCTTAGGCCCTAGGCAATACCTCCAATGTCTTAATGCTTGTACAATTACATAAAGTTCAACATCATAAGTAGAATACTTTATTCTTACCTCATTCAATTTCTCACTAAAATATGTTATTGGCTTTCCTTCTTAACTAAGCACAACACCAATTCCCACAAATGAAGCATCATAATCAACCTCAAACACTTTGTTAAAATATGGTAATGCTAAAATTGGTCTTTTTTAAATCTTCTTCTTCAAAAATTCAAAGATTTTTGTGGCTACTCTAGTCCATGTAAATTCCTTCCCTCTCATGTAATATGTTATTAGTGCCACAATACTACTAAAAAATTTAATAATTTTTTTGTAAAAAGTTTCTAAACCATGGAAACTTCTTACCTATGTAATACTTTTTGGAATAAGCCACTCAATAATTTCCTTTATCTTTTCTTCATCCATTCTCACACTATCTACTAAAACTACAAATCTCAAAAATACTAAACTATTCAACATAAACTTGTACTTCTTTAAATTTGCATACAACTTCTCCTTTCTTAATAAATCTAGTACCATTTTCAAATATTGTAAGTGTTCATCTTTAGTCTTATTGAATATCAAAATAAACAACTATAAATTTACCAATGTATTCTCATACATTGTGTTTATCACACTCATAAATGTGTTAGGTGCATTATATAATCTAAATGACATCATCATCCCCTCATATAATCCATCCTTAGTCTTGAATTTAATTTTCCACTCATCTCTTTCATGAATTCGAATAACCACTCCTTAGATCATTCTTAGTAAAATGTTTTGCTCTTGCAATTGTATCCATCATATCATCTAAATGAGGCATAGGAAATATATACTTGATTGTAATTTTATTAATTTCTCTACTGTCCACACATATTCTCCATCCTCTATCTTTCTTTGGAATTATCAACACTAGTATTGCACATGGACTCATAATCTCCCTTATTAGTTTTTTTTTTAAAAAGATTAGTAACCTATTAATTTAATTTTATATGTTCTGTTGGACTCATCCTATAAGCTTCTTGATTGGGCAAAGATGATCTTGAAATCAAATCAATGTTATGTTGAATATCTCTCTTTAATGGTAAACCATCTAGTAACTCATCAGACATAACATTTGTATATTGTTTCAACACTCTTGTTTCTTCGATTGGTATTTGCACCATTTATGTGTCTTCACTATTTGCTAATAATATATAACAATCACCTACTACCTTCATATCTTGGATAAAATTTTTAGTAGAGAGCATGTTTTCTATCTTCTCTTCCTCTTTAAGAGGTAAAAAAATTACCTTTATACCACCTTTCCAAAAAGTGTACGTGTTCTTTGCTCCATCATGAATTACCTTTCTATCAAATTACCATGGTCTTCTCAATAATAAATGGCATGCATCCATTGGAATAACATCACACCATATTTCATCATTATAAATTTTTACTATATAAAACTTGATTAAGCACCTTTTAACTACTGTGACCTCATTCTATTTATTAAACCATGAAATATGATAAGTATTAGGATGTTTTTCACATTGCAAATTTAGTTTCCTTATAATTTTTTTAGAAACCATATTTTCACAACTATCACCATCTATAATTACTTTGCATACCTTTCCACCCAAAGTACATCTTGTTCAAAAAATATTTGATCATAACCATGCATCACCACCTTCTTTATTTTGCACTTGGTCCTTCCTTGGAGTGATCATTATTCTTCTCATCATGAGATTTTCTCCAACATTTTTGGTGCAACTTTAGTATTTTACTCTTCTATCTCAGCCTCAACTAGATTCACTCTTGGGTGATTTTCTTGCCTTCTTTCTTGATATTGATAGTGTGGACACTCAAATTATCTATGTCTTTCTTATCCACATATATAAAAAACATAAGATCTATGCTGATTTGAAAACCTTCTTATAGCACCACCATAACCTCATCCTCTCTAAAACCCTCTTCCTCTTTATCAGTATTAAAACCCTTGCCTATTCTCATCTTGACTTTTTGTACATGTAATGATTCACCTTTATTGGTATTAAACCCACCTTTAGTTGTATTAAATCCATTGTGTCCCCTTATTGAAGGGGATCCATCTCTTCTTGGACTAAGAGATGTTCTTCTGAAATTTTATCTATTTTGTTTTTCTTCTGCATTCAAAGCTAATTGATAAGCCTCATCCATGTAAAGTATTCTATGCATGCTTAATTCATCTTGAATATTAAATTTCAAATCATTTTCATACCTTACATCCATTTGCTCTTCTATTTCATTATGCTCCACTTGTATAGAAAGCTTATAAAACTCATCTATATACTCTTGTATAGTGTGATCTTTTTTGCCTCAAATTTTAAAATCTTTTGTATAAGTTTTTTGCATAATACATAGGAAGAAATTTTTCCCTCATCTTCTTCTCCATATTTTTCCACATACTAATCATATCTTTAAATTTTTTGTGTCTCTCTTTCTGCAAGTGATCCCACCAAATCATTGCATGACCTTTTAATTCTGTGCATGCAAACTATAACTTCTTGTCTTCTCTCATAATCTTCCACTCAAAGAATTTCTCCATGTTATTCATCCAATATATCAACTCCTATGGTTTTAAACTACCTCCATAATATATAACATCAACCTTGATTCCTTCATTTCTTCCTTCTAAATCTTGAATCATCCTCTCTTTCATCGATGGTGATTGATCTTGCTATTCTTCTTTTTGTTAAACTTCTTCATCATGATCTGTGTCCTCATCACCACCTTATCTTCTTCTTGGATTGGTGATAACATCGGGTAATTATTCCACTTACCTTTTTAGTTCTTGTATAGTTTGATTCATTTATGTAATACCTCCTCATCCTCTCGCTATGTCTTACTCCTCCAAGATTTAAACTTATTTTGATACTAGATAATGAACCCAAAAATAAACAAGACAATAAATTATCAATATAAAAAGCTTATAAAAATAATAGATTTTATTGATTCATATTAAATGAATTGAAATAATTACAAACCCAAACCATGCTTAAATAAGCCTCAACTCATAATTTAGAGTTGACATGCAAAATTAAAAAAAATAAAATTTTAAAAAAAGGTCTATTTTTAGTAGATGCTATTTTTAGTATGTTTTGCATGCAAGCACATGCAGATATAAAAATCTCTTGAAATAATATAAACTCTAAAATTAACCTATTAGATTAAATTAAACTAAAGTTGACATCTGGTCATAAAATATACAATTTCTTAAAATAAGGAATTCTCAAAAAAAAATGGTAATTTTAGACCCTCATATAATCACATATTACCTAAAAAAAAATCTAAATCAACTCTAAGTGGATAGGTTGGCTTATGGAAGCAACAAAATTTTTGAGACGGTTGTTTTGGTACATGGAAGAGCTCAAGCAGAGCTATGGGTCAAAAGTTATGGCTTCTAGAAGGTTGGCATTTTTTTTTGGATCACTATGCCGCCCTTTGTGTCCTTGTCTGGGTTGATCTTCCCAGTCTTCTAGTTCACCTCTAGGATTTCATACCCTAAATAGTAACCCTCATAGGGTGTGTTGTTATAATTTATTTATATAGGTGGTTTCCTCCTACCCTAAAAGTTAGTCTATGTGGAGGTTGACCTCTCCAAGGAATTGAAGGATTTTATACAAATCCAAGTCAAGGAGACCCAATGGTTGTAAAAAGGTTATTTACTTCAACCTTGTCGATATGTATTTCCACTTTTAGGCTTTAGAATACCACATTAAATATTTTCCTTACATGGGTCATCCCAAACCCCCTTAGCCACCTCTTGAGACTGAGAATCCCAAATTGACAGACTAAGGTGATGGTTGGATCATAGTGCCCCCTAAAATGGTGATGATACCTAAGACACAAATCCCACCCAAGCTACCACCTCAAGATTATTATTCTCCATATATCAAACCCTCTCAGGGGACTTCCTTGCCATCCCTTACCATCCCAATTCCTTCCAACATGTAAAACATTTCTCCAGTTTCTAAGAATACTATGATGTCCATGGCTGATGTTATCTAATCCAATAGCTCCTCTTATTAGTCTCATAACCCATCCCATAAAGGTGTTGACTCTCCTCTAGGGGAACACAAATTCAAACACCACTTCATTATGTTCAAAATAAATTCATGTCCTCATCAACACAACAACTTTATAACATTGGTATATTTTGAAGATGGATGGGGAGAGCTTCAGATGGGTGACCCTTCCTCATGAATGTGTTATCATGTAATGTTATGGGTCTTACAGAGTCTACCCACAAATACCATGTGTGTGTTTCTTGTTATCAGATTAGTTTTCTATATATTATCTATCTATAGTAAGTTAAAGTGTTTTTCTTTCTCCTTCAGACATCTTTGCAAAACATTTGGCACGACACTGCACAAATCACCATGTTTCATGAGGAGGGACATGGTGGTGCTTGTATTTTAGTTTCCCATAATGTATATGGTAGTATACAAAAGTAGGGAAGAATAGAGATTGATAGCCCTAATTTTTTTCAACTTGTTCTATGTTTGAATGTGTATTTTACATTTGATTTACATCTAGTGGTTAGAGGGCTAAAATTTATGTATATATATATTATTTTATTACTTATGTAGATGATAAAATATATCTAGTCCGACCTTAGGAGTCTTTATTTTTTAAAATATATCTATTTGGGAAAAGATGGAGCAAATGACATTAGTGCCATTTTGGAGACACTAGCTCCATGTGGTGTTAATGTCCTTATTATGGTGCTGGTGTCTAATTGGCAAGACACTAGACATGAAGGGATAGGATCGATAAATAAGGGTTTGAGACTACTTTAGGGCTGACTAAGGATGATTTTGGTTTGCATGAAGGTTGGATAAGTGTCACAATAAGATCTAGTAGATGTATATGGCTAAGTTATGGATCAGTAGTCTCAAGTAGCACTTTTATCACTCAAATACCATTTTTTCATGATTAAAAATAGATTTAGGCCAAAAGAGCATCACAAGGATTCAATATAAAGAGTAAGATCAAGATTATAAGACTACTAAAAGATAATAAGATAGGAGAAGAAGAGCTCAATAAATATAACTAAGAGGAATAAGGAGTTACATTTGAAATATTTAGCATGTGTGCCAAGTGTCCATAATTCTATTATGAGTGAAGAGGATGTGTGATGGATTCAACACTCCTTAACTCTCAAAAACATATCTCTCAATTCATGGATCTTCCAAACACATAATCAATTCATAAATTCATCTCAAAAAATCAACAAAGCCATGATATTAATTCATGTTTCCCATAACACATACAAGACTTGGCCTCAACATGCCAAGGAGGCTCTCCAAGCTTTCACACAAGATTTATTCCTTTTATCCTATCCTCCAAAGTAAAGGATTACAATGATATATATAATTTACAAAGGAAGAATGAGATAAGAACCAAGGAGGCCCAAAAATGGCACCACTCTCCACATGGGTGAATCTTGACAAAAGGTAAGAAGCATCTCAAGGAAATATATGTTATTTTCCTTGTGGGATTGATGATTAAAAAATATACAAAGGGTTCTTCCAAGGAAAAATTTGTCCCATATCACACTTGGATGAGTAAGGACAAGGGAGTTAGACTAGTCCTCATAAAAACCATGCCACCTTCACATAGAGATAAAAATGATAAATTAGAAGTCAATTTGAACAATATATCTTGTCTCCTTCGCTTGTATAAGCTTCCAAAAGATGTTATATCTCCTTTTTGACTAATATCAAGCTATTATATTTTATCCCCACTTTCAATTTTGACCCATTATCAGAATGGAGGTCAACATCAAGTCCTTTATGTGCCTTGAAATTAATGTGGTATCCCATGCCACCTAAGCAACATGACTAGTGTCTGTCACCTCATCAGTAAATAATTTATGCCACCTAAATATTTAATAGTGTCTTCCATGTCATCAATTAATATTAATTTTTATCCACGTCATTCTCCTCTAGCTAAAAAAAATTTAGCTTATGTGAGTAGCCATGATTGTGCCCTTACCATTTATTCTGAAAAAATAGAAAATTTACGCCACTCTTCTTTTTGGTTGATGCAATATTTTGAAAACCCTTAGATTCTCCTAAATTAGACACATAAGGTATTATAATGTGATCTCATGATCACATGGATGGGCTAAGTGGTAGAACCACTCTTTTGGTCATGGAGGTTGATGCCCATGGCATCCCCTTCCAACACACCAAGTTCTCTTCATTTCTTCTCCTCTACTTATAGATTTTATTGATGGGTCTTTGCCATGTCTTCTTCATGCCTCTTCTATCTCTAATCATGGGATGACACCCGCCATCTAAAATTGAAACCATCCTCCTCCACCAAAATCTAATCCATATCCTAATGGATTCATATGTGGGAATACACCCACTACAAACCATCCTCCTCCATAAAGATGCTTTATCATTCATCTCTCTTTCCCATGTGAGCTCAATCCCATCACTATCTATCCACCTCCACAAAAATCCATCATGTCTTTCTTCACATATCATCCAACCAACTATTGGATTATCCACATCATCACAAATAACAACCACTTGCATCTCATCTCTTATGGATGAAACATCATCCATCATCTCCTCCACATGTTCACATATTTTCACAACATCCAAATCTAATGTTTCTCCTAAGAAAACTTGTAACTCCTCTTAAATTTCAACATGATCTTCACTCTCACTATGGGATACCAAGGACCCATCCAAAATAACTCTCATAGTTGTTTCCTCACCCTCTACCAAAATATCCTTTTATGCGCCAACTTGCATAACATCCTCATCCAATTTTTCCACCATGGAAACATACAACTCTATTTTGATACTCTCTTCATTCACATGCTTCTCTTCATGTATGCCTTCTTCCTTTATTTACAACACTTCATGGCTGTAATCTTCTTGAATATCATAAACATTCTCCCATACAATTTCTTCCCCATCTTCAAATAATGGTTCACCTTCATCAAATTCAATAAAAATCATCTTTCCTTCCTTCTCTGACTTCTTATCTTCTCTCAATACTTGAAGCTTTTCCATCCACTCTAGCTACAACTTTGGTTTCATAAATTCACCCATCAACTTGGAAACCATATGTTCCCATTCACACACCTTATTATTTCCTCTCCTCTTTCTCTCCACTTGGTGATATTCTCAACACTTAGCTATAACTCCATTGATCCTCTTACTTGTGACCATCACCCTCTTCAGGTCTTCAATATACATTTATTCAAAATGCATATATAGCTCAACTATCCATGTTATGATCTCTTTTGATCCACAAGGCATGGAAAATCTTCCATTCTTCTTCTTCATATTCATACCTATAAAATAAATTACAAACTCTCTCTCATATCTTCTACATAATGAATCAGAACTTGTTATGATACCACTTGATGGAGTCAACACTACATAACTCTCACAAACATATCTCTCAATTTATGGAGCTTCTAAACACATAATCAATTCATAAATTCATTTCAAAAAATCAACCAATCCATGATATTAATTCATGTTTCTCACAACACATATAAGATTTGGCCTCAACATGCCAAGGAGGCTCTTTAAGATTTCACACAAGCTTTTTTCGTTCTAGCCTAGCCTCTAAATCAAAGGATTACAATGATTTATAGAATTTACAAAGGAATAATGTCACCACTCTCCACATGGTTTAATCTTGACAAAATATAAAAAGCATCCCAAGGAAATATATTCCATTTTATTTGTGGGATTGATGATATCAAAAGACAAAAAAGGTTCCTCCAAGGATAAATTTGTCCCATATCACACTTGGATGAGTAAGGACAAGGGAGTTAGATCATTACTCAAGAAAACCATGCCATCTTTCACATAGAGACAAAAAAGGTAAAGAATAAGTCAATTTTAATAGTATATCTTGTCTCCTCCACTTGTATAAGCTTCTAAAAGATGGTAGATTTCCTTTTTGACTAATCTCAAGCCATTATCTTTTGTCTCCACTTGCAAGTTTGGCTTATTCTCATAATGAAGGTCAACATCAAGTCCTTTATGTGCTTTGAAAGTAATGGCGTGTTTAATGCCACCTAATCAATATGATTAATGTATGCCACCTCACTAGTGAATAGTTTCTACCACCTCAATAGTGAATAGTATCTACCACTTCATCAGTGAATAGTAACGTTTCTCCACATCAATGTGTATTCCATGTGGGAGAAGACAATTTACATGTAAATAACTCTTAGATTTAACAAGTGGATGAGAGAGGTGAGATTCACCTCATAAATATAGGATAAGTGCATTTATAATTATAATAAATACACACACACACATAAAACTTAGGATAAGCTTAAATAACTACAGGAATGATCCAAATAAGATTAATACTCTAAAAAGTAAATTATACATTAAACACCATATTGTATTTGTAATTAAAAATTAATTTACCAAAACTAAATGATTATGAATGAAGGATAAAGTAATGCAATAAAAACTTAGTCCTTTAAAACAACATATAGATATAAAATATTTTTTTAATACTATAGAGAATAAATATCAATTGGTAAACAAAATATTTATTACTTGAAACGCATTGCAATTGCCACACTTTAACTTTGTGATATATGAAGTAGACGACACTTGTTCCTTAGAAAAAAAGGCTTAAAGGGAAATTTTTCTTTGGTCACTGAAAAAGAACAAATGGTGTAAAGAAAGAATTGGTTTACATTAAAAAAAACATGTTTAAGAATGAATGATCAAAGTGAGATAGCCAAGATGCCAAAATGATGGGAGAAATAAAATCAGTTAAATGTCTAAACCAAAGTAAAACAAAATTAACTTCATTTCAAGATGCTACACAATACATCTCATTATGGAAAGCACCAATAATAAACACAATAAATGATAAAGCCAAAAACATTGCTAAGGATAACTACCAATTAAAAATGCTTTGTTGCATGCTAAGGACAACTACCAAAATTATTGAAGGTGGTTGGAAGAGACAAAAGTAAATAAATAAAATACATTGGAGGGGTAGACTCCTACACCACAAGAGAAATGGGTCTTATGCAAAAGTACATGCATGAATTGAAGAACTTGTCAAGACTAAGTTTTAAACACTCTAAACCCTAGAAGTAAAGTTGTTATAAATATTAAAATAATAATAAAATCTAAGGAACAACAAAACACCTTGAGTATAAGTAAAACACCGCTTAGTGGCATGCAGAACCAAAGTGACAAAATGAAAAAAAAAAAAAAAAAAATGCATAAATGAAACTACAATTGTTATTTGGAAAATAAGGAATATACCACCATAGATAATAAAAAATTTAACTGAGTAATAAGGTGATAATTTATAACACAAAATCATTAGGCTTGCAAGTAAGATGTTACACAAACAAAACAAAGATGAAAAACTATCACGTAGAGGGTAAAGAGAGAAGAGTAATGCAAAGTTATGCAACAATGAATAGATAGAAGGTAGAAATCCCTAAAAAAATTAAAAATGATCTAAGAAGATCTAAATCCTAAATAGCAGACCAAAATAATATCAATTTAGAATCACTACACCATATTGTAAATAAATTATAGGTGATAGATGCAATAAAGTACAAATTTTAATAGCATACAATCTAAATATTCTTAAAAATATATGTATATCCAAAAACATGAATGAAACATATCCATGTAAATATGTATTTAAATAGTATAATGATAGAAAAAAACATAATTTATAAACCTATAGAGAGAGGTTCGAAGGTAGAATACTTAAACAAAAAAAAGTTAAGTAGAGAACAAATTTTTTTAAATATTGCAAGAGTGGATGCCTTTACAAAAAAAATCTGAATTTTCTCTATAAACTTGTACACTCACAAACCAAATTTAAAAAAATCCTTGGCTTTGATATTATGAAATAATATTTTCTAATGATCAAATTAAAGTACATTGAAAACAAACAATAGAAGAAGGTTAGATTACTAAAGTCAACAAATCACAAATCCAAGACAAGAGTTTTGACAAATAAAGAAACTGTTGATTATTAGAAGTCTTGCAATAATGAATCTCCAAGAATATAGCAATAAGAAAGAGAGAGAGAGAGAGAGAGAGAGAGAGAGAGAGAGAGAGAGAGAGAGAGAGAGAGAGAGAGAGTTTAGGCCAAAAGAGCATTAAAAGGATGTAAGAGTAAGAATGAGATGAAGATTGTACCACTACCAAAAGACAAGAAGAGAAGAGGAGAAGAGTTTAATAAATAGAGTCAAGAGAAATAAGAATTTACATGTGCAAGCTTCAGCATGTATGTGAAGTGTTCATAATCTTCTTACAAGTGAGAAAGATGTCTATGTAATGTAGAAAGAGAGGAATTACATGTAAGTAGCTTCTAAATCCAACAAGTAGATAAGAAAAGTGAGATCCACCTCATAAATCTAAGATAAGTGTATTTATAATTATAATAAATTCACACACACATAAGACGTAAAATAAACTTAAATGACTATAAAAATGACCTAAATAAAATTAATTCTCTAACATTTTATTATATATAAATAGTATGGCAAGTGCATAATGCAACACCGCAGACCCAAGTGACATCTACAAATAATATAATAATAAAGAATAAGCACATAAGAGTTCCACATTAATTTTATTTATTTATCAAAATAATATGGATTTAAACACACCTATAAAATGACAATTCTAATTAAATGTAGAAAAAAAATTACATTCAAAAATTAATATTATAATCTATGAAAACCCAATAATCACTTCAAAAAAACATTAGTTAGTTTTTTAAATATAAATGTTTCTCACTCAAAAAATAAAACATATTGTATTTATTATTGAAAACATGTGTGAGTCTATCAAATGAACAAGAGGTGATGTGGAAGTCTAGCCTTGGGTGTCAAAGAAGACAAAGTAATATGCCTTTTGCAATTGATATAAACATGTTGCATACAACTCATAGCTAACTTACCCATTAATACATGCATGTTATGTAATATAAAATACAAATAAAACATTTCATCAAATTGGTTTTTTTGTTGCACATCAATGCAGCATGCAGTTTTAGGTTCAAGTGGTTTCCCACCAAACTGAACTTACTTCTTGCAACAATTTCCCAATCAAGGTATTCAAACCAGCATTAAAATTCTTAAAAAGTAATAGAATAAATCAATATTTTTTTTTATACTCATAGATCAATAGATAAATTCACTATCTACAAATATGATTAAAAAAAATAGACATGAAAAACAAACAACAAACTAAATATACTCTTTTGCACTCCAACCTTTTTTCCTTTGTATAGAGACATTCAAAGAAAGAAAGCAAACCAACATTTATATATATGGAAAATTAAAAAAACACAAAGCAAACCAACATTTATTTATATGGAAAAGAAACAAACACATAATTTTAGATATATGGACCTTTCAATCAAATTGAATCTATTCTCTATAATATTTTCCCACCATATTCATTTAAATTGACATTGAACCTATTCTTAGAAATTAATCAAAGAAACCAAGAAAAATAAAAAATAAAAAATAAAATCAAGTTTTTAATTCAAGTTAAAATGTGAATATTGATAACAACAACCCAAAAAAAGAGACATGAAAAACAAAGAAATCAGCTCGTCAATTTGATTTTTCTTAATGCAAAAAAAAAAAATCCTCTTAAATTGCACATATTTTTCAACAAGAAATATTGAAAATTTTGAAAGAGAAGAACAAACTTGTTAAAAAATTAGCCAACAATTTTGCTTTACAAGAAATTTTTAAAAAAATAATCATGAAAAATAAGCACACCTATATTACAAGATGCCTTTCGTACATCCTCAATGCTATACCCAAATTTCTCTCGTAAATTGAAACCAAACTTATTTACTTGCACAAATCAAGCTAGGACACTATTCTAAGTAAAATTAATTTCCCACCAAATTGGAAATAAATGATCTTAATACAAATATCTAAATTTTCATTATAAAAAAAACAAATTTTTATAACAACAGAAAAAATTAAATAAAATAAAAATTAATAAATAAAATAAAATAATTATAAAAAAAATTATGTATATTTTCTAAATAAATAATGGCTTTGAAGGTGGATATGTCAATTGAAAAAAAAAAAAAAAAAAAATCCAAATTACATGCTTTAAAAATATTCTCTTAAAATCCTCCAAAATCTTGTTAAATAAGAAGATAATTTACATTCTTATAAACTTAAATTTCACATTAAAACAATTCTTTTCAAAAAAAGTTTTTATATGTAAAAGAATAAGAGGATTTCAGTTGAGATTTATTAAAAAAGGGAATGGTTAAATTAAAAATCATGCACTCTAAAAATTTATATAGAATATAATTATAAAATATTTTTTATAAATATTTTTTAAGTATAAAATATTTATATGTTTTTTATTATTTTTTAAAAATTGTTTTCGATATAAAATTTATAACAAAAAAATTTAAATTAAAAATATATAAAAATTAAGAAACATCACCAAAAAAAATTA
Organism: Torreya grandis; assembly: GCA_037957365.1. Classification (NCBI taxonomy): domain Eukaryota; kingdom Viridiplantae; phylum Streptophyta; class Pinopsida; order Cupressales; family Taxaceae; genus Torreya; species Torreya grandis. The sequence continues at coordinate 931,327 of JARHVA010003694.1, read as the reverse complement.
AGATTTTTCAAAAGTTAGTTGAAGAAATAAGTAATGATATTTTGTGATGGGTTTTATATTTATCTTATTACAAGTTTAACAATGTTTTTAAAAATTGAAAAAAAAACAGTAGTTCTAAATTATTAATAGGGATGGACATAGACCAATTGTGACAACAATCTTTATGACACCACTTCGCTTTGTTCGACCTCAGAATGAATGAAAACACAAACCTTTATGAATTTATATGTAAAAGCATTTAATGGCTTGCCTAGTGGGTGATGGGAGATAGTTGGATTGGTAAGTGAATGCAGTTGACAACTGTAACTTTAGGTCGTGTGATGTTCACAAGGTAGCTATTACACATAAATTTATTTTAGTTGATTGATACCTAAATTAAATATAATTGAATTAGAAAAAAATCTCATTCATTACCACTTCCATTATATATAATATGTTTATTTACTAAAAGCATATGCATTTGCCAAAAAACATTATTCTAAGTAAAAGTAATCCTCCACCAAACTGAATTTACTATTTATAATAGTTTTTTCACAGCGTTCAAACAAGTGTTAAATTTTTTTTAAAAAATTGAAAGTATAAAATAAATTAACAAAATATTTTTCATTCTCTTATATTAAAGAAAGAGTCAGTGTAAGCGAATACTAAAAGAAAAGGAAATATATAAAACAAAAGAACTACTTTAACAAAAAGGATTTTCTTATGCTTTTCTGCACTTCAATTTTTTATTTTTTTGAGATAAAATAAATGAAGAAAAAAAACGACCCAACATTTCTCTATAAAAAAATAAACTAAAAAACAAAAATGATACACATTCTTTGAATCTTAAAAAATAATGAAAAATTATTAAAAATAAAGCTTATCTAAACAAGAAGATGATTTATACACATTTTCAATACAATACCAAAATTACTCTCAAAAATTACAACCTTATATATTGATAAAAAAAGTTTCATATAATTGTAATGTGTTGTCAAAGGAAACCTTTATATCCTTATGCACGCATCAAAATCCAATTAAAAACTAATAACATTCAACGTAGCAATGTAAATGCCTGTCAGTGCATCAATGTCAACACCATCTCCAATAAAAACCATATTACCCGTTAAGTAGATAATGAAATTTCACTAATAGGTAACCAGATCATACAGATTGAAGCAGAGATTGTATTACTTACAAAACAAGTTTCTGATATGGAAACTTGGGTGAACGCGAAGCGAGGCGAGTTTCCTGAGCATTGTTAGAACAACACGTACTATCAGTTCAAGCAATTTCAAGCTTATTGCACAGGTGAGTGTGAGCTTATCATAAAAACATGTGAAGAAAGTGAAAAAACCTTTCAGGAATCACTAAATTATCTATATAAATCGAAGTGTTGTTATGAAACTGTGATAAAATATTTGCAAGATTTAAATAAAAGAACACATACCATTACTCCATTGCCAATTGCACAGCCTTTGCTCTCGCAGTTTTAGAGTCTCCATACATCAGGTGGAACTGATGCCGTGCACTTTTTGTGAATTTGGGTTTGCACCGCCGAACATGGATGTTATCCTGACATCCTGTAGACGTTTCTATCGTCCATTTTGTATATATGGTAGCTGAAGAAACAAATTAATCAGGATATATGTCTCGGATGTTCTAGTAATTTCTCAGACATGTAGACTTTTATGTATAACCTGATTCCAAATGCTGCTTCTTATGATTCTGGTTCTGACCTCAGTGTTTCAATCACCGCAACTTCTTCCGGTTCTGGTTGGATTTTTGGGGTTTCAATCACCGCAGCCGGGTTGCTGTTGGGTTTGAATCGACCTGTTCAAACCAGCGTTTAACTTATTTTCCTAAGTTATAAGTTCAAAGCAAACCAACAAAACGCTTTTTCTAGATTGTATAGGCGTTGAGGAAAATTAAACCTGTCCTTTGCATCCTCATTCAAACTTGAGGCTCTATGCTACTCTCTCGTTTGTCCTTATCACATAGTTTTAACATAATCTATTGCTTCGTTCTAGCATTATTTATTTTATTATCAGTTGAAATTATATTAGTTTAATATCTTATATTTGTCTTCACAATATATATAATGTTATGGGTTTAAATTAGCAAAAATATATTAATAAATGTTTTGCATTGAGATTTGATATACACAATCTATTTGTTGGTAAAAGGAGCAAATTTTGACGATGAACAACACTTTTCTTCAGGAAAAGGTAGGGTATTTCAACTTCTAATTGTTTTACACAAACTATATATATATTTTATGCATTAATCCTTCCATTATATAGTTAGAATTTAACATCATTTTCATGCAGTTGGGAGGATGTACAATAAATGGGCCTGAACTTACAACATTGTTTCCAAACCAACAATTTTGCTCGGGATTCAATAGATCGTTCAACTTTAATGTTGATACTTAGACATTAGATTTGTAAAGTAGAACCTTGTTTTTGTAGGTGATAATTTTTAATGAGAACACTCAATTACATAGATATCTCAGATATCTCTGTCCATGTCTTATATTATATAAAGAATTACAATGCTGAGTATGAGTGATAGACAATACCTTTATTAAAATATAAAAGATTGTTAAACATTATATTGTGTGGCACAAGGAATCCTACCCTAATATTATGTATGTTAAATATTGAAATGTTTATATTTGGTGGAGTCAATACCCATCTTATATATTATATATGAAAATTAGGATGTTACTGTTTTGTTATAAAATAAATTTAATAAAAAGAAATTTGTTTGAAGAACAAAAATATATATTTTTATTTTTATTTATAATGATTCTGAATTTTTTTTTGGTTTACAGTAGAAAATATTATTTAAAATAAAGATGTGATAGGATTATTTAGTAAAATATTTAAAAATCATAATATATATTACATAGACTTTAAAAAATAATATGATTAAAAAATATATAAATTTAAAAATAAATTTATTAATAATTAATTATATAAAAAGATATTAAAATTATTTATTTTGTTTATTTTTAAATATGAAAATGAATTCATTCATATGCCTTTGACAATGAGTTATATTGATGAAACAGAGAGCCCTTAATTACTCAAAAATAAAAGCTTATCCACTCATAAATATTTACAAACTAATGTTTTTATTTTTGTATTAGTTTTATTTGGTGAATAAGTTATAATTAATATAGATATTTTAAATATATTTATTTTTAAAAATGTTGAGAAATATCAATTTTGAGGTATCTATCTTAAATATTTCACATATTATATTGATTAATGATTTTACTATTTTCTCATTAAATTTTTCATTGATTAATCATTAGTAGGTTTCATGATTTTGTGATTTTTTTGTGTTGTATTTTTTTTTTCAATCTTTGACAAAGGGTTGTATCAGATTTTTTTTGTTGAAGCAAAATCCGTCTAAATTTACAAATTTTGTCTAGCATGATGCATGTTGCATTAACATTTACATTAAGTGGTGACACATATTGTGTCAACATTTTTATTAGAATTGTGTACCTAAGTATTTGATCCATTTGTTTGTTTTTAAACCTCCCAAAAATAATTTTTTTGTTATTGCATTTTGGTTTTTTTAATTAAATGTATTTCTGTTATGGCAAACAAGACTACATTTCAATTTATAACAATTACGGGAGGTCATTTTAGTGCTCTTATGCATATCACTAATGATTGAAATAAGTACCTAATGTAATTTACCTTAAACTAAGAAGCCTAACCATTCATATTTAGAGATACAATGTGCCACACCTCGTCCAAAGACTTGAACCCTAATTTTACATTATTCTTTTCACAATTTACCTTTCAAACTTCACATAATTTAACCAATATTTTGGGCATACATGATTTGAAAACCTTCATATCTAAATTATATTCAAAGTTAAGCTTGCCACCATTTAGGAAAAAATAAATTGTAATATTAACCATTAAAATCAAAGTGGATTAAAAAAACTAAAATATGGTCTAAATCAATTTAAAATATAATTATTTTCATATAGTGAGCTTCATTGTATGTGAAAATAGTCATATATTGTAGTGTGCACTATTTATTTTCACAACACACATGTATAGAGAAAGGGAATGGAAATGATGAAAAAATAAATTAGAATTAAATTGTGATGTCCTTTCTAATATTTATACACTATAATTATGAAATATGATGTATAGTAATTGCAATTAAAATGAAACCAACTAGTTGGTCAAACTTATACATAATACTAGAGACAAAGTTATCATTTCTATTTAAATATATGAATTAATGTCTTAATAGAAATAGTTGATGAATTTTAATGCCTTCTTTTTATTTTATCTTTTTTTAATTTAAATTATCTAAACAAGTCAATATTATAAAATATTCATATTGCATAAAATATGTGTATAATTAACAGACTATTACTAATCAATTTATTGTAATTTATTGTTTATATAAATAACATAAAATAGATGATACTTATCTTGTTTAGATTTTTTTTTGGTCTATAACATGTTACAATCATCAATAAAGATCTAGAATGGGCTTGTGGTTAATCAAATCTAGAAACTTAGTGCATCCACTTGTTACAAAGATTTTGGTGGTTAATGGATGTTTATGGTAAGGTGGAACCATCTACTGATTATGATAACCATATATGAATTATTCACAAGTTTTTAATAATCTATATCATTGTGATTGTGCCTAGAAATGACTCATGTGTATTTAGATACCTTTGATCTTATGCATATAGCTTTGTTTTCCTTCCCCTTGTTTAAAAACCTTAGCTTGACTTTCAACATTAGGATTGCCTATAAAAAGGGTTTGGGGGATAGAATGAGATTAACCCAATTAGTCATCACTAAGTGGTTGATCACTTCTTACACTCCAAATACACTGAAGATAGATCAAATTTTACACTGTTCTCTCACATAGTTAAGTGTGTGCAATTAGTGTAATATTTGTATATAGTGAAATCTTTTTTATGGATTTATACACTTGATAACTTATGGTTTTAACCTTTTAATGGTATTTATAATTGTCTTAGAGTATGTTATTTTGATTGGTTTCATATTTGGAAGCTTTAGGCTAGTTCTTTTTAATGTGAAGATGTATTCGTAAGTGTAAGATAGATGATTTCTAGATAGATGTTAAAGAGGCAGAGGTTTAGGTTTGATTTTTTTCAATAGATAATTTTTCCACTAATTTCCCCCAACATTGAAATTTGAAACATATGGGATGACCCATAGGAATAATTATAAAATGTGAAAATAATTTTTAAAGGGTGTGCATATAGGTCTGGCTTAAGTGGATGCATTTAGAAATGTAACTAACCATTAGACCAAAACATCAAAGAGTTAGTGAAATCCACCCATCAGGATCATAACATCTCACCATGCTTCTAAAGCCCAGACTCTGAATTGGATTTGTACCTATACACCAAGATCCCCTGCATTTATGAGCCCCAAAAAAATGCCATGAAGGTGCAGCCACCTGCTCCATGACTTCAACCCCGATGGAGGCTCTGATACCAAATGTAAAAAACTGTTACACTAAACCTTGAGACATTAGTGAAATCCACCCATCAATATCATAACAGGCAAGTTGAATCCATTTGAGGAATCCCAAAAATGTCTATAAATCAAGAAATAATGATGAAACTGAAAACACTTAATTAATCAAGAATAAAATCACACCCACTCATAAATATTAAAAAAAAAAAAAAAATTTACATAAGTATAGATATTTTAAATATATTTATTTGAAAAATGTTGAGATATATTAATATTGAGGTGTCTATCTTGAATTTTTCACATACTACATTGATTAATGATTCTATTACCTTCTCATTAATTTTTTTCATTGATTAATCACAAGTAGAATTTCATGAATTTATGACATTTTTGTGTTAGAATATTTTTTCAATTTTTGACATAGCTTGATTTTATTTTATCTTTTCATTGATGCAAAGTTCGTCATCCAAACACTAACACTAAACCTAGTGAGAAAAAAGATCTAAAATTACAAATTTTGTCTAGGGTGATGCATATTGCATTAACATTTACATTAAGTGTTAACACACACTTTTTTAACATTTAAATTTATTGGATTTTTATGAAGAAAAAGATTTTGAAAATGAGGCTATGAATAGTTGCACAGATTTCAAGAAAATCAAAACAAATATAATGCAGAAAGACAAAACTTACAATAACACATGAATGTGACTTGTATTCAACTCCAATGAATGATAAATAGCTTTACAGAAGGTGTCTTATATAGGAGAAAGAACATGCAACTTCCACCTAGAATCAGAGAGTTAGCAGACAATAGACTAGTGGAGAACAAAAATGTAACAACCACTTAGCTAAGATTAGTGAAAACTAACTACCATAGACTAAAGAAACACATAAGAAAGATGAATAAACATATTTAGGATTTATCTATTTAATAAATAAATAGAATAATAAATATCCTACACCAATAGCCCCCCTTAAGCATAACTTAGGTGGGAGAAAAAAAAAGATGGGTCCTGACAACAAGGCCTAATGAGGTACCCACATACAATGTAACTCTCAAAAAATAGATTAAAATGAGAAAACCCAATGGGAAAAAACTCCCACCCAAAAGAGAGACAAAGAAGGGAAGGTAGGACTAGAAATCCCCACTTAAAGCTACAACTACCTATAGCCACCCTATATCCTGTAAATCAGTCTCCTAAAGTGACTATGGATCAGACGTAGGTGTAGTGAAGAGTGGATCACCATGAAAATGTGAATGAATCCACCAAGTATTTGATGTATCTCCAACCAAGGTGTGGTTTGTATACAAGGAACTATGATCCTCATTCATAGTAGAAATGCCAATTGCTTCATGAAGTGATAGTGCATCTGAAGCAAAAGCAAAGGAGTGTGGAAGGCCCTACAATTGTGTAGAAGACTTCCCAAAATTTGATGTGTCCTGAATCAAAGATCCTACTCCCTAAAAAGTCTTTGGTAGACCAAAAGTAGGTGGATCCATAAATAACTCCTCAAGACATGAAATTTGACAAGGAGATGGAGGAAATTTATCCCCATCACTATTATAGTCATCTGTGGTAGAAGAAAAGTCATCAATATCAAAAATGTGCTCAAGCTCTAAAGTGTCATCAACTATAGGTGAATCTGATAAAGAATCTAAAAGAGGGATAAAGTGAGAGAAAAAATATAACCGAGTCTCATGACCAACTAAACCCACTACAATTATATTGTCACTAGGTAATTCTATGACATATATTGAATCTAGAATGAACTCAACTTGCATGCCCTAACTAAGGTGATTAATCTGATAGACTGATAAGAGATTAGTTGATAGTGAGGTAATATTTAGAACATTATTAAATGTTCCTCCACTCACATTAATAGTCCCTTTCCCAAAAACCTATGTATAAGTATTATCACCTAGTTGAATAGAAGACATGTCACATGGCTCCAATGAGGTGAACTCCACTTATGAAGAAGCCATATGATGTGATACACTAGAATCAATAACCCATTTAGGAGCTGGAGGTACCATCGTAACTAGAACTCTCCCCTTTGCTTTATCTTTTCCTAATTTTTTCCCTTTCCTATTGTTATTTTCCTTGGATTCATGGATTGATGAAGATGGTAAGATAGACTCAGGAACACCTATGTTATTCTTTTCAAGAAGACTCATGAGGTGATAAATATTCTTTTCAAAACACTTGCTTTCATCATGGTTTCCCATGCAATACCCACATTTGACCCTTTATTTTTTTAATTTAACACTAGAAGAGTAAGTGTTGAAGTTTAGTTTGGTGGTGGGTTGATCCTTCTTGCTCTCATGATCCTTGGTGTTCTGTTTCTTCTCTTTTGAAACCTTTTTGATGTCAAGTCCTACAAGTAGAGCATGTAGTTTAGTGGAATTTAGTGAACCCATCTGAATTAGTTTATCTTATTCCCAAGTCAAGTCAAAAACAAACTCATCAAAGGAGAGCATAGTCCATGAAGTACCAAGTGCTCTCTTAGTTGCATGGAAAGTGGAAATGAAAACAAAATAGTCAGGTCCAAGTTTTACAAGGATGAAAACTGTAAGTTGTGAATCCTTTTTATCAATTTTACACTCTTTTAGTTTTAATCTCAATGATTTGAATTTGGTGAATTAGTCTTGAAGTGTGTCAAAAATGCTAGGCCTAAGACAAATCAACTCATTTTCTAGTTCATGCCTTCTCATCTCATCCAAGTTCCCAAAACATTTCCCTAAGGTATCCCATACTTCCTTGGGTGTTTTGGCTAATTCAATGTGAAAACACAAATCTAGTGACACAGAAAGACATAGAAAACTAAAGCTTCATCACACTTGTAAAACCATTTTTATTTATCTGTAGCCAATTCAGTTTGCATACCCATAGTTATCTTGTAGAGATTCTTATTTCAAAATGCAAGTGACATGAAAGCCTTCCATTCATGATAGTTGAAAGGTGTGAGCAAATCAACTGAATTAGGATCCATTATGTGTTTTTTTATTTGCAACAAATTGAATAAATGTAGAAAAAAGAATCACAATAATTTGTACACCCCCTTTGAAATTCGTCTTGACCCTCCCAAATTTTGGCACTTTATATTTTAGTGCATTTTACAATGTAAATAGGTCTAATGCATGGGAAATTAAAAATCATTAACTTTTTGAAAATATGACACTCAAATTCGAGTTACCGGTCAAAAGTTATTACACAATGGATTTCCCATATATGAGCCTATTTAATAAAATTATGCACTAAAACTTTAAAAATACCCTATGGTGAGAGTGTTTCTAGCCTTCCAACCACTCATTGAAATCAACACATAACCATGGTCCTCTTCAAATCAACTATTATTAAAAACAACTCTCCTACTTATACCTACATGCTTTTCCAGTGAAAACAAGCCACTTATTACAAAATAAACTAGCTATTTTAAAAAATGATTTAAAAAATAGCTAATTTTTACAATAATATTAGGGCGCATAGTATTTCTTATACTTTTGACTTCAGAAAAGAGGAGAGATGGGCAAGTCCATATGGCACCGCCATTAAAGTTGAAGTGAGCATGGGGTTTGATATATTCATTGCTAGTATAATGCTCATTGCTGGTATATGATGCCTTCCTCCTTAAAATTAAAAAACCATATTTGGCTGCATGTAAGGGTGATTCCAAGGCATTCCTCTATGGTGTATGAGGACTCAACAAGTATAAAAACATTACCAGATATTCAAGGAAAGATAGCCAATGAAGCATGCAAGGAGGATGGCAACCAATGAAAGATGATTTATATGAGAATGTGGTTAGATGGATTTGTAGTGCTCATGGTTGAAAAATATCTTAGATACTTGGTGAGCCACTTATTCCTTAGATGTCACACTGCATGTTCGAGGTAGGTCATTGCTTTGAAGATCACAGGTCCATGATGAATCCAAGCAGACAATGCCTAGATCAGACTGAGAAACACAAGATGGGTGATATCAACATGAAATAAAAATCCACTGCTTGAGCTTATACAGATTTGAATGCCTTGTTATCCAAAAAATGAATGAATCCATGCCCTTGTGAATAGGTTAGACCCAACTGATGGATAAGGATGTGATGGCAAAAAAATTAAAGTTTCCTTTGCAAAAAAAACTCAAACACTTCAACCATATCTATAATAAAATATTGAAAACAAGCATTTTTGAGAGCCAAGAATATTCTTTGCATATAACATGTTAGTTTAAACAAACAATACAAATCTCAAAAAACACAACTATAAAAAATAAGCAACATTTTATCATAACGAGCTCTAGTACCATATTGGATTTGCACCAAGAAAATAATAAAAAAATGAGGCTACAAATAGTTGCACAGATTTCAAGAAAATCAAAACAAATATAATGTAGAAAGACAAAACTCACAATAACACATCAATGTGATTTGTATTTAGCTCCAACGAATGATTAATAACTTTATAGTAGTTGTCTTATACAGGATAAAGAACATGCAACTTCCACCTATAATCAAGGAGTTAATGAACAATAGACTAGTGGAGAACAAAAATGTAACAACCACTTAGCTATTGTCAGTGACAACTAACTACTATAGACTAAAGAAACACCTATAAGCAAGCCAAAGCAATATGTGTAGGATTTATCTATTTAATAAATAAATAGAATAATAAATATCCTACACTAACAAAATTAGAATTGATTAATTGGGTATTTGATCCATTTCTTTATTTTTTAACCTCCCACAAATAGATTTTTAGTTATTGTATTTTGGTTTTTTAAATTAAATGCATTTCTTCTATTACAAACATGATTACATTTTAATTAATAGCCATTAAGGGAGGTAATTTTAGTGATCATATATATATATAGTGATTTAAATATGTACCTAATGTAATGTACCTTCAACTAAGAATCTTAACCATTCATCTTTAGAGATGCAATGTACCATGCCTTGTCCAAAGACTTGAACCCAAATTTTACATCTTTCTCCTCATAATTTGTTGCAGAAAAAATAGGCCAACCTTCTGGAGGTCATAACTTTTGACCCATATCTCTATTTGAGCTCTTCCACGTGCCAAAACAACTGTATAAAAAAAAGTTTTGCTGTCCTAGGTAGTTCTACCTATCTAGAAATGTTTTTGATACTTTCTGGAGGCCATGCATGATCATTTGATGGTCTAAAATTATAATTTAATTATTTTTTTAGGATTTTTTATTTTGAAAAATTGTATATATTTAGGACCGAACATTAACTTCAGTTGAATTTCATCCCATAGTCTAATTATAGTGTTTAGCATATTTTGAGATATTTTTAGGGTTGCACATGCTTGCATGCAAACTTATTATAAATAGCAACTCTTAAAATAGATGTTTTTTTAGGTTTTAGTTTTTTTTCAAATTTTGCATGTAAACTTTAATTTCTGAATTTAGGCTTATTTAAGCATGGTTTGGGTTCTTAGTTATTTCAATTCATTCAATACAAATCAATTATGAGTTATTGTTTCAGATCTTGGCCTATTGGTAATTTTATTATCTTGATAGTTTTCAAGTTTATTATAATTTGCTTTTCAAACCTCACATAATTTAACCAATATTTTTGGCATACATGGTTCAAAAAGATCTACTCATTATTATTTTGAGAATGGAACCCACCATGGGCTTCAATCAATGTGAGTATCGAAGAGTCTAATAATATGTACTTAAGTAAGTTTTCTAAATTATCCACTATAAAAAGATTATATGATTCAATCTGAGTATCTAAGTGAATCTAAATCATCCTAAGTAATGTTTGTTTGTTTGTTTTGTTTGTTTTTTTTTTTTTTTTTTTTTTTTTTTTTTTTTTTTTTTAAGTGGAGAATGTATCACATATACCCTACATATGCTCTAAATCCAATAATCTATGTAATATAAGTAATATAAAATGTGCCATGATATCTTAAAATTGTTTACATATGCCCACAATATAATAACTTATGTAAATTAAGTATTAAAACCTATGTTATAATCTGTTATAATCTCATAAAGTATATGAAATGTCACTCAAAATATTTTAAAATCTCTTACATATTCCCTAAATGGGTAAGTGTATGAAGTTGATAGGCTAATTCATGGACATTTTTACAAATTGGCCCAAAACATGTATACATTATTTGAATTAGGACTTGTAAATACCAAACTTATAACACATCCACACTATAACACATACACGATACTAAAGGCATGCAATGCAATGTTAAAGTGTTAGAAAGCAAATAAATAGAATAATCAAAGAACCAAGGCGGGGGGGAGACAGAGGTGGGGGATGGAGAGGGGGGCAAGGGGGTTGTGTCCTAAAATAAATGATAAGTATAATTTGAAATTTACATTGTTATATTTATATTCCTTAATATTTATATTTATTTTAGTAAATATAATAAATTATGGTCACTTTGCATTTTTTATAATTCATCTTATAGCACCACGATTTCATTTGGAAGATAATTTTTCAAAATCTAATTTAGTCAGTACTTAATCATTTTCAAGATTTCAATAATGAACTTAAGGTTTTCACAGTGTAATGTAGGGTTTAGAGGGGGGAGTTGGAGGGCGCATTGTTTTAAGTCTTAATTGGCCCCATTTGAGTCCCTGGTTGAACCAATTACTGATTAATCACAACCAACAACCATTTTTTTTTTTTCCTAAAATTCACATGTATTTCTTCACTCCCACCTAATTGAGGTCTTTTTAGTTGAAATAAGTCTGCTAATGACATATGGACCTAAAATAATTATAAATGGTGCTCAATCATATACACTTTTTACCAACCCTACATCAATTGTATATTTGAATTAAGCTTGATTAATCGTCGTTTCCTACATAATTAAATCAATCAAATAATTATGTTAACAAGGTGTATAATTTTTTCCAATAATGAAATTCCATTCAATTTCCATAAGAAGACTATCAATTAGATAAAAGATTTTAAGTCAGGGTTTCAATTCTTACCAAATTAATTTTTGGAAGAGAATGGTGAGAAATTAAAGGAATGCATGGAAATTTGTTAACATTTATACTAATCAAAAAATAAAAAATATACATTAACCTTCTCTTGATGCATGGTATGTTGTTTTACTTAATGCATATCTTGACGCAATTAGAATAAACCCAACATTGGAAAAGGTGGCCTTAGAAGTATATAAAGTGGGGCAAAGTATTATGTTGTTTTACTTAATGCATATCTATAGATGTGAGAGACGGGTTACAAAAGTTTATTTGTGTGGCAACAATTAAATTTTTGATTATTTATAAATATCTCGATAAAAAGTGGGATGTAAATAAAATTAAAACATGAGAAAAGGGAAGAAAAAATATGATCACCCCTGAAATCAACCTTTTGATGAGGAGGAATGGTATAAAAATATATATCATATCGTTTTTTACTGAGTAAGATGAGGATTTGGTAAGTTAATATTGGTCAAAGTATAATAATGTGTTTCATATTATAGTATAAATGGGATAGAAAATCTAATCTTCTCTAAGATAATATTGAGTTTAGTTGGATTAAATTAACGTAAAAATATACGTTTTAGCTTTTATATATAAATATGTAAGTCATCCATTTTTTTTTTTAATAGTTAAATAATTTTATGTTTTTTAAAATTATTTTTTGAAATATTTTTTTGGTCTAGTGAGACATGTTATTATTCTTTGACTCACATATTATTTCAAATATAAATATTATTTAGTTATGACTTTTTCTATTTTATAATGATAATTTAGTGTTTTTTGTTTTTTGTTTTTTGTTTTTGTTTTTTTTTTTTTAAAAAATCTAATGCTACAATTATAATATACTTGTAGAAAGACTTTAAAACCCTCTCTAAATTACAAAGAACTCTTTCAGTCACTAAGAGATTGATTAAAATAATAAATAAAGTAATTGAGGTTTTCAGACTTTGTGGTCTAGAAATCATGAAGTAGGTAGACATAAAATATACCCACATTGATTTTTACCTCTCTATTCAAACCCCAAATGTTCCATAATCTCCCTTCTACAACATGTTTTCATACCTTTCAATTACCATATTTTTTCTATAGGTAAATAAAACATATACATTCGGTTCGATGAGATAACAAAAAAATTTAAAAGCATAAATGGAAATATGTTTATGGAACATCTTGGATACTTGTGATCATAAACCTTTCCAAAACTAAATCCTTTACCCATCTTAACTAGTCCCAATTCTTTTCAAAATAAAAATAATGTGCATTTAACCTTTGAAAAAATTAATATAGGATGAATCTCATTGATAGGAGGACCTGGACCCATATTTACATGGGGTATGCATTAAGAAGGGCAAGGGATTTGGTTTAAAAAAATTTAAAAAATCTGAAATGTGGATATCTAAAGGTCACATAAAATAGGGTTAACTAAATATTATTATTTATTTGAATATGTCAAAAAAAGTGTTAAAAGAATGTTGATTGAATTTGTAAGTTTTTTATTCTTTCTCTTTATTTTGCATAATTTGATTTAAATTTATTATATATTTGTCATTGAATAATCAATGAATTTTTATTTTAAATGTTTTTTAGCATAAAATATTCAAATGTAACCTAACTAAAAATTACATTAAATATTTGAAGAATAATAAATTACAATAATATATTATATTGACATATGTAAGTTAATTAATATCATGTAGTTTTTAAATATTATTCCATATTTATTCTTTGTTATTTACTTCTAGATTTGATATTAATAACTTATATTTTTTAGGAATCCAACTTCAATATCCTAGCACCTAATTATCATGTATATGTGGTAATAAAGGAAGGATGGATGACACCTTTGAGGGCATTGATGTCACAAAAAAAAATCTAAGTACTAATTAATTATGCTTCCAAAATTATTAATTTTTTATAGAGTTATACTTCTAAGATTAATTCATAGTTATATTTAACTTTGATTTTAAATTTTGGAATGAAGTTTAATTGTTTAAAAACTAACAAAATTATTTGAAATTTTTTTTGTTATATAGGAAACATCTGTGGCTCTTGAAGTACACTTCATGTTTTTTATTAATATTATTATATTTTAACATTTAAAATATGATTTGTAATAAGACACTTGTTTTATATGAAATGAGATGTTCTTTACATGTGGTGGATGATGATAACAATGATGATGATGATGATGGTCACATTGATATTGTAGGGGGATGGGAATATGGTGACGTTGATGCTTTTTTTTTTTTTCAAATTATGTGACTGGGTATATTCTCTTAAGATATTTTATGTTTTATAAACTATTGTTTAACATTTTTATTTTTTTATGACTATGCATTTTCAAGTATAATAAATACTTATTTAATTTTTATGGTTGATAAGAAATCAAAATTTATTTTTATTATTTAACAAAATATTTTATTTTTTATAAATGAATTTTTAATATGTTATTTAATGATATAAAAATTTAATATTTATTTAAATATTAAATTTTTTAAAAAATAATCAATTGTATTATATTTTTATTAATTATTACAATTATTATTATTTATATATAAAAATATTATAACTTACGGAAAAAATTGATATATCATATTTATTTATTTAATAAAATATTATTATAAATTATTTATGTATGTTATAAAATAAATATATTTGTCATATCATTGATATGTAAATAAAAACTGGTTAGATTCACTCATGTAGAATAGTGTTTATGAGAGATTTTGGAATGATTTGAAGTTATTATTTAGCTTTGGATCCTTAATACTAGGGACGCATCAAGCTATACATATTTATGGTATTGAACATGATTTAATTAGAGTTATATTTGATCATTATTTTTTGTGTTCCGCTCTACCTGTTATTTATTAGCTACTTTTCTATATAAGTTCTTTGACTTTCCTTCAATGGTATCAGATCAGGTATGGAATTATAAGTATTGGATAGGGCATTTTCATTATAAACTATAGTTTCTTCATTCTTGTATGGATGAAATTTGTTATAGGCATCAGGAAATACTACTCAGCACACGGTCTGTGCATATCTGATTCTAAAACATCTTAAATCAGACTCCCAACTCATGGTGAAAGTATTTTATACTCTTGGTGGTATTTGATCTCCTGACTGCAGCGGGTCAACTCCTGGATCTCACATCATGGTGGAGAAGTATGATTCGATCAAGGTTTCTGAAGATAATAATAATGTTGAAATTTCACAGATTGTCATGTTGAAGGAAGATTCTTCGAGTCAATAATTAATTTTTTATTTAGTTGAGAAGTTAGGTTTTATTTTTCATGTTTTTTAGTCTAGGCATTATAGTTGTTAGATGGTTTAGGTTTAGATTTTGTTATAATGAGATCTTTGAAATTATTTATGAATTGGTTTTATTTTATATTTAACATTTTATTAGGTATGCTCCACTTCAATAAATTTTAGAGTTTTTTTTTTTTTTTTCTCCTCTTCTTTCCGGAATCAGTTTAGTTTTTTAAATTAAATATTTAATTTTTTAATTAGTTGATTCATTTATTTATGGTTGAGTAAATTTTTATTTAATAAAATTATCAAAAAATAAATGAAATTTTATAAATGTATGTCAAATTTAAAAATCTATTTCATTGTAATAAATGTATTATCGATTGAAACCAATGTTTATGTTGGAATGAGTATGTTAAAATTGAGAGGAGACATTTTTTATTCAAACAATATGCAAATGTTCCTTAAATACATATTTACATGTGGATGAAAGCAATGGAGGTTAGAGGACATTCAACATCATTTCATCATCCACTAGTGATGAAGCTGCATTGTCTAGTGATGAAATATGTTTTTGCTGTTTTTACTTGCTTTGTGTGGTGTGCTAAATAAACCCATAGAATAACATCTTTGAAAATGTCATATAGTAAAATAAGCTTATTTATTGAGAGCAAAATTAGGATTTCAAGATATATTCAATGTGGATTGTTTTAGGATTTGTGAATCTTTGTGATTCAGTTTCAATTCAGGAATATGGTCTGAAAACCAAGGAATTCAATTCTAAAACTACACCTATTGGAGTAGTACCTACTCTGAGAAAGTTTTCAGAGAATAACTTATGCATCATGTGATTCTTTCTCCATGTTCACATTAAGGGGGAGAATGTTAGAAAAATCGTGTGTTAGTGATCACATGTGTGAGCAAATATATTTATCATATTAAATTTGTATGTGAATAGAGAGTGGTTAGAGTGGTTAGAACCACTCACGTAGAATAGTGTTTATGAATCATTTTAGAGTGATTTGAAGTTATTATTTAGCTTTGGCTCCTTAATTATAAGGTTGCATCAAGCTATATATTTGTATGGTATTGAGTATGATTTAATTAGAGTTAAATATTATTAATATTCTCTATGTATTCAGATTTACTTTTTATCTATATTAGCTACTTTTGTGTAAAAGTTTTTTGAATTTATTTCATTTTAAAAAAATATATTTAGATATAATGTGTAGTATTTTTAAAAAATAAATAAATCATGATTGAACTGTATCATTGAATAAAATTTTAATTTTTGACACAAAACATGGTGTAGAAATGCTAAAACAAAAACCCGATGCATATTATTCTCACCAAAAAATAAAATAATATAAAAAATCATTCATGCACTATTAGGAAATCAACCAAGATCACATTAATAACATTAAAAACTAAATACCAAATGAATAAATAATGTATTGAGAGTGAATCAAGACACAAAATGAGAGATGAGAGTTGACAAGTGGGGAAAATGTCAAATGGATTAAAAAACTTCAATTGAACTCTAAATAAAATATCAATTAGAAAGAGAGAAAAGTAGCCTCAAGCCAAAAGAGGCATCACAAGATTGCTAGAACAAGATTGTTGTTAAAGAGAGGAGGAGAGGGATATTTAAATAGAGCAAGAGGAAGGATATAAGAGTTATAAGAATCCCATCATGACCTTATAAGGCTTCCTTAATGTGTGTCAAATATCTTATTTCAAATAAAGTGGAGGGAAGTTTTTGACATGTGTGTAACATCCCCACTGTAATCTAATTAGAAAAAAACATGATTTTTTTAAAAATTAATCTACGTATTCTTTTATTATATTTCATCATTAAAATCTAATTAGTCATCCAAATCTAACATACCAAGCATGCTACCTTATAAAATAAACATGTAACATTTATTTGTCACTGATCACTATCATCAGATGAATCAAAACATAATTGAATAGAGAAAGTAATTACGGGTTTCCATCCATGGCTAGTACAAACATACAACCATTATTATCCATGTACAATAACTAAATAATTATATTTTATTAGAGATAATGTTTTAATAATAATAAATACAATATAAAATATAAGATACAAGGTTCTACAGAGCATGAGTTCTCAAACTCTAGTATCTATGGCAATCTCAAGTGTGGTCTCTAAATAAGTACTATTGTGAGGAGGGAGAAAATCATTTGAACATTTTTTCACACCAACCATAAACCATTGATCTCCTGCATACTCTCCCATTAGGGAGTGGTCTTCCATTCATAGATGAATAGATAGTGATGGTGCAGAAACTCAAAGAGACAAGCTAATACCCATGTGATGTAAGATTTTTAATACATGATATGCACCAAAAATAAATTATGTTCTAACATGATATCACATAAACATGTAAATCCTACATATGAAATGACAATGCCTAACTAACATTACTTTGGTCAAAAATTTTAATATTTATTGATCTCTAAGATCAGTCAAATTCATACACATTATTTGATTGAATTACCTTCATCTAGCATTGGTGATGCTATTAAACTAGTGAAGTCCATCTCACTACTTACATAGTACCATCAATGTGATATTTGATTAATATAACCAACAAATTTATATAAATTACTCACTACTAGCAGGCATAAAATATGTTAAACATAGAAATAATTAAAATGCATACACTTAGTCCGTTAAACATATAAATGAGTCTCCACTATAGTATTTATCACATAAAAAATAATAATCATAACAAGTTCAATTTATACCAACCAGATATATATATATATATATATATATATATATATATATATATATATATATATATATATATATATATATATATATATATATATATATATATATGTATATAACTCACTACTAGCAGGCATAAAATATGCTAAACATAGAAATAATTAAAATGCATACACTTAGTCTGTTAAACATATAAATGAATCTCCACTATAGTATTTATCACATAAAAAATAATAATCATAACAAGTTCAATTTATACCAACCATATACATACATACATACATACATACATACATACATATATGTGTGTGTGTGTGTGTGTGTGTGTGTGTGTGTGTGTGTGTGTGTGTGTGTATATATATATATATATACACACACACACACACTACAAATTTATAATTTTCATAAGTAGATTTAAATATAATGCATTCTATGAAGAACAATAATATCATAGTCTATTCATACTACGTACTTCATATAAGCACTCAAACAATATATATAAATCATGTTTTATCACACCAATAGTAACTTCTATTTTCTATTCATAAATTAACAATAAGAGTCTATCACTAGAATTTAACATTTTTTGAACCCTTATCATAATTTAATTATTTCTAAGTATGATCCATTTATGATAAAATTATTGCCCTGTTTTGCCCCTATTCGGGTCTTAACCTAAAATACTATCTATAATTGTTGATAAATAAGGTGTGCTACTCAAAAGTCTATTCACATTTATATTTTATTTTATTTACCCACAAAAAGACTATTATACTTTTGTGAGTTTCATGAGTGTCCAATAAATCAAATCGACACCCAATCAAATAGCAAATCTTTTCATAGTTTAAATTCATATTTTGAACCCTGCAATAGTCATGCATTTAGTTCACATATATAGCTACAAGTTTGATTATGTTGACTCAAATTCTAAAAGACTTCATTCACTCTATGGGTCCTAATACTTTCCTGCATAAATAATATAAAAGACACACAATCTGTATATATTTATGTATGTGTAAATCCATTTGTTTTATCTCCCAAATAGACATCATTACCACTATGTGTATATGTTATTATTTACTCAAGTATCTTATTACCATCACTTCTTATAGTGAAGGATTTTTACTAAGAAAATCAGATTTGGCATATAACTTATGGATTCACTAATTTCATTCAAGGACAGTTCCCTATGTTTTTCCTTCGACCCAGGTGTACTAACACAATTCAACCTTTAATATGTTTTCACACAATTGTATATTATCCTTGTTCAAATAACCAATTGTACATAGTCATATATTATCATGGATTGATTAACGAATAACCTTAGTTCATTCTTACATACATATATCATTGTTTTAGATATGTTATTCTTTGTTTTTCAAATAACAAATACATATGTTTTTAGTTCTTATAGTTAATGGTCATTCATTATTATATATATATATATATATATATATATATATATATATATATATATATATATATCAAATCATTCGACCGAGTATATATAAAACATCTATATAACACGGTATAAATAATGATATAAATCAAACTATCTATATACTTAGAATTTTAGACAAGAATTTGACTAAGTATATACAAAACTTAGTCTCTCTATAAATCACACCATCTGCCAAAGTTTCAAACATATGTAGTACTATGTATTTTAGACACCAGGTAGACTTCAAACTTGTAATACACGTGATTTTTTTCAACTAAACATTTATGGAAGATGCCTTGTATACTTCACTGAATTTATTACCATGGTCATAATTTTAAGATATCATATACACATAGTTCATTCATTCATATATACGTAGTCCATAATGATTAGTTGACCCTAGATTTCATAGCTAATAATGCAACGTATTTTATATTGACCCTATTTTTCCTTTAGTCAACTCAGGTTTTGTATTTATTAAAACACATGGTGCTTTCATATATGTATTTGATGTTTTATTTTGATAGACCTACTCATAATTGGTATACACACTTAGCTAACAAAATTTCATTACTATGATTTGAAGAGTAAACGTGCACCATATGTAAATTTATATATTTGCGGTTTTTAATTCCATGATCCTCATTCATACATAGTTAAAACTCATATTTTTTTATTAACAATACACACAGTTTAAATACAAGCATTCCTATAGTTTTGAATGACAAAATCATACATTTTCAATATACACACAAAATTGCCATAACATTTCACAAAATTAAAACAATAGCACCTCCCTCACAAAAACACCCACTTGGAATCATACGGTTCAAAGAATCTCCTCCCTTTTGCTCTGCTCTCTCTTTTCCCTTTTGCACTATTTTTTCTTCTCCTCTTCATCCTCCTTGTCTTTCTATCCTTCTCCTTCACCATCTTCCTTTCTTTCTTTTATTTTCTTTCCTTGCCTGACTTTAGTTTTTTTCCTTTTCTTTTTCCTCGCAAAGTAAAAGCCTCACCATTCTTTCCATATTTATTTTTTTATTCCAATTTACCCTTAAGCATGTTTTTTTATTTGTTATATTCATTTTATTTTTTATAAGGAAACATAAATTCTTTATTTATTAGTAACTTAGTATAGGTAAATAATCATCATGAATTAATGATAATATGACTAATATAAATTCAAATATATTCCCTTCAATAATAATTAGTATTTCAGAGAATTTTTATACCAATCTTAATAGTATTATACAAACAAAATTATTGTTATTACTATATATATATATATATAATCTAAATTTTATATATATTAAGGTGTTAATCCATATAATGATATTTTTAATATCATAAATATAACTAGTTAATGTTATAAAACATTTCAAAGACATGATGTTTGGTCTACATACAATAGTACCAGATACTATTCATGAAAATTTACATTCTTTTAATCATTAAAAATCATGGATTAAATAACATGACATAACCATACTAAAAAATTATACATACAATCTATGTATAATATTCATAATATAATAACACAAAAATAAGGTCCACATAAGCATTAAACTGAGCTAACACATAACTAACATACATAAACAATTATTTAAATGTAGACAACATCAAAAATGTACTAACACTAAAAATTCAAACTATGCATAAAATGGGTGCCATATAATTTGGTGTGTGCATGGGTTCTAGTCATTTCTCTATTGTTGATGTGGTAAGAAAATATTATTCAGAAAACATTATTCATGCAACACTTTTCACTAATGAAGTAATAGAGACTATTCATCCTGGTGAGGTGTCACAACACTATTTTTGATTGCATAGGTGTCATGGGTTGAATTTCTCAAGTGGAGATAAGAAAGAGTGGTCAAAAGGGCACAGCTGCCTCTTTTAGAAGCTTATGCTAAGTGGGGAGACAACATCAAAAATATACTAACATACATAAACAATTATTTAAATGTAGACAACATCAAAAATGTACTAACACTAAAAATTCAAACTATGCATAAAATGAGTTTCATTTAATGTGGTGTGTGCATGGGTTCTAGTCATTTCTCTATTGTTGATGTGGTAAGAAAATACTATTCACAAAACATTATTCATGCAACACTATTTATTAATGAAGTAATAGAGACTATTCATCTTGGTGAGGTGTCACAACACTATTTTTGATTTCATAGGTGTCATGGGTTGAATTTCTCATGTGGAGATAAGAAAGAGTGGTTAAAAGGGCACACCTACCTCTTTTAGAAGCTTATGCTAAGTGGGGAGACATGGATCACTATTTCAGATTGGTATCTACTTTTTCCATGTGACCTTGCTTGAAGGCAGTGCCAAATTTTTAAGATGCTTTATCCTTGGTCAAATATGACCCCATGGAGCATGTGGTGTATCATTTCCATGGGCCTCACCTTTTCTCTTGACAATATTCCCTCCATGTGAAGGAGTGGGATGAATTTTGGGCCCCTTATGTTTATTTCATTCATTATTTCTTTGTAAAATATATAAATGAATGTACTTATTTTTCTTAGAGTTAGGCTAGGTTGGGATTAATTAAATTTTAGTATAATATTATTGGTTTTATTACTTTAGGGAGCCTCATTAGCATATGGCCAAGTTATGTATTGAGTTAAGAGATAGCTTGTTGAAGCTAGTCTATGTATTGAATAATTATTTGAGAATTAATGAGAAATAAGAGATTGTTTATGAGATGAATTATGAGAATTTATTATGATGTTTTTATTGGATTTATGAGAGAATTAAGGAGTATAGATTTATGAATCCATTTATGTGGTTGGAGACCACATCAAGTGGTATCAAAGCAAGTAAGATTCATGTGGAGAGGAGAGCTCTATATTGAATATGTGATTTTTGTTGTTGTTTTTTGTAGGTATGAAAAATGAAAAAAAGAATTAAGGGGTACCATGAAATGAGGAAGTGGTGAATGTGTTTATGAAGATCCAGGACAATTTAGACATGATGATGAATCATATTCAAGAGGAAGAGAGACAGATTTAACATAGTAGTGAGGAAGAGGATGAAGTGGCCTGTGAAGCTACTTATTAAGAGAAGAAAGAAGCAAGAGATGAGAGTTTCCTTAAATATGGAAGAGAAAATGAAGAATATTTCCATGAAATGCAATATGAGAGAGGATCTGATTTTTATGTCAACCCATAGTGAGATTAAAGAGCATGTGGAAAATGCTAAATTTGATGAAGAGTTGTATGTTTATTATGAAGAAACTTGGGATGAAGATGATTTGAAAGTATGTGCACATGATGAGGTATAAAATGATTAATATTTCAGCCATATAATGTGGCATGAGAGTGAATATTTCATCCTTGAATGTTTTCATTTGTGTGAAAAGAGAAACAAGTTATTGTTTCAAGTTTCCATGATAGAAGCTTTGGAGGAGGTTTTTGTGCAAGCTAATACACATATGGAGGAGATGATGAATGATGTTGCATCCAAGAGAGAGAAGTGGAAAGTGGGTTTAATGTGTGATGGTGTGGCTGATCCAATAGGTGGTTGGATGAGTTTTCAATAAATCCAGTTGGGATTTTGGTAGAGGTGGATTGTTAGTGGTGGGATAGAGCTCACATGGAAGCATAAGAAGCATGATAAGGCATCTTTGTGGAGGAGGTCATTTTTTTATGGGAGGTGTGATCCCATGAGTATGGTTTGTGGTGGTTTGATCCCTCAATTTTTTATGGTGGATTAGAGTTCACGTATATATCCATTAGTATATGGATGAGATTGTGGAGGAGGAGGATGGTTTCAGGACTAGTATGTAGATGTTGGAAGAGAAGGAGAAAGAAATAAAAATTCGTTAGGTGTACATAGTTTATGTAAGGAGATGCCAAGGTCATTTTACCATCATAACCAGAATTGTGGTTCTACCACTCACCCCTCTATGTGATCAATTGATCACATTAATTACCTCAAATGTGTGATGTAGGAGCATCTAAGGGATTAGACAATATTTCATCACCCAAAAATAGAGTGGTGTGTTTTCTTTTTTTAAATAAGTGGCAAGGATATAATCAATAAAACTCACAAGAGCTGAGTTATTTTTCAACTAGAGGAGAATGATGTGATGGAAAAACATTATTCATGTAACACTATTCACTAATGATGTGGTGGACACTATTCATCCTAGTGAGGTGTCACAACACTATTTTTGATTGCATGGGATAAGAAAGAGTGGTCAAAAAAGAACACATACCTATTTTAGAAGCTTGTGCTAAGTGAGGAGTCATGGATCACTATTTCAAATTGGCATCTACTTTTACTATGTGACCTTGCTTGAAGGTGGTGTTAAATTTCCAAGATTTTTTGTTCTTGGTTAAAAATGATCCCATGGAACATGTGGTGTATCATTTAATTGGGCCTCACCTTGTCTCTTGACAATATTTCCTCCATGTGAAGGAGTGGGATGAATTTTTGGCCCTTTGTGTTTATTTCACTCATTCTCTCTTTGTAAAATCTATAAATGAATGTATTTATTTTGCTTAGAGTTAGGCTAAGTTGGTAGTAATTTTAATTTGGGAGAATATGCTTGGTTTTAAGCATTTAATGAGCCTCCTTGGCATGTGGCCAAGCTATGTATTGAGTTGACAAATAGCTTGTTGAAGCTAGTCTATGTATTGAATAATTATTTGATAATTAATGAGAAATGAGAGATTGTTTATGAGATGAATTGTGAGAATTTATTATGATGTATTTATGGGATTTATGAGATAATTGAGGATTATATATTTATGAATCCATTTATGTGGTTAGAGGCCACATCAAGTGATATCAGATCAACATTAGTTGTCCCCCAACACCTCCATCTATGTCATCTTCTTCGATGATTCTCTTCATTCTTCATGTTATGAGGGATGAATCTCTCCTGTATCAAATTCATGACAAGAAGGTAATTAGCCCTTAACATCATGATATATATCATAAAATATTGTTGTAAAAATAGATTAACATGATCATAATGTAACTTATATACAATACAAATAGCTCATAGTAATAAAATTATGTAATTGAAACAACATACAAGTGTCCCATAACATCATATGACTTACAACTTAGTTGAATAAATTTTTAATCAAATTACCAACCATAAAAATCCATGGATAATCAAGTAAATTTTCTTAGTAATAAATTAGAATGTAACATCCTTCCCCTCTAAATTTAATCATCATCATGATGACACTTATTCAAACATTAGTTCTGAATTCAAAATATTATTTAGTAGAAAAATAACATAATTTGAAGCATCAAATCAAGAAAATAAACATGGAAATCACTTGTAGAATGTATCATAGTCCTCCCAAGTAACATTATCCTTAGATTATTGGTCTCACAAGACCTTACATTGTGACATCTCTCAATCAAGCAAATGAATTTTATGAGTGTCAATTACTCTAATTGGTTCTACCATGACCACCCTCAGATCCAAAACCTACAAAGCATTCAAATCCAACATATGTGAAGGATCAACTATATACTTTTTAACATAGAAAACATTATGCAATATAGCTAGGTTTAGTGGAAATGCAAGCCTATATATTACAATATTGACCACTTCTAATAGCTCAAAGGGTCCTACATATCTCTATGAAAGTCTCACTAATTTTCTAAATTTAATCAAGATCTTCTATGGCTTAACTTGCAAGAACACTTTATCACCTACTAAAAATTGCCTATCTATTCTCTTCAGATCAGTAAAATTATTATACCTATCATTGGCCTTAGCTAATATCTATTTGATTGATCTAAATTATTATTCTATTTTTAAAATCATCTTAGGTCCAAATACTACCCTATCTTCCAACCTATCCCAACTAGTTGGTGTCTTGTACCTTCTTCCATACAATGCTTCAAATGGTGCCATCTTCAAAATTGATTGGTATGATTTATTATAAGCAAAATCAACCAATGGAAGATATTCCTCCCACTTTTATTACTTATTCATGCAATACATATGAAGGATATCCTCTAACACCTAATTAACTCACTCATTCTAACCATCAATCTCTAGGTGATATGCAATGCTGAAGTTTAGTTACATACCCAAAGATGAATTCAGAGTTAACCAAAATCTAGAATTCATATTTGGATTATGATAAGAAATTTTTTTCTCTGAAAATACATGAAACTAATACATTTTATAAATCTCTTCACAAGAGTAGGTGCATCATCTGTCAAATTGTCTAGTATAAAATGAGCCATCTTGATTAGTTTATAAACTATAACTAAGATCATATCATACATGTCTCATGACAATGGTAAACCTTAGACAAAGTCCATATTGATCACCTGCCACTTCCATTCTAGTATTTTGTGTGGATATAACAATCCATTTGGATGTACATGTTTAGCTTTCACACACTGACTTTCTAGACAATGTGATACAAAATTTGTTGCCTTTCTTAATTCCCTTATAGAAATAAAGTGGACTAAGCTATTGCATGAGCTTGATTAGTCTTGGATGTATTAAATATGGGGTATTATGCAATTAATTTATCATTATGCTCCTTAGATTATCCCTATCTGGTACATATATCCTTTCATTATATCACAAAAGACCATCATTCTTTATTCTAAATCTTTTATACTTACTATTCTGAGCACTCTCAAATAATGCTTTCCTAACCTGATCATAAAATTTATCTTTTAGAGATAATTTGATCATTTGATCCCTAAAAATACTCTTGATAGTATCCACAATTACTATATACCTCCTACAACTCAGGGCATTAGCTACTCTATTTTCCTTGCCTTTGATAGAGTTGATATCAAAGTCATAGTCAAACAAGAACTCTAACCAACATATTTGATGAGCATTTAGATTCAGTTGGATGAAGATGTAGTTGAGTCCCAAATTATCTATCTTGATCTTAAATGGTTTTCCTAGAAAATAATGCCTCAAAACTTGTAAAGCATATATAGTTGCTATAAGTTCTAGGTCATGAGGGGCATAGTTCACCTCATAAGGCTTCAACTTCCTTGATTCATAGGCTACCACTACACCATCCTACATAAGGAATCCTCCTATTCCATCTCTAGATTCATCTATTATCACTAAAAATTGACCATTGGGGTCAGGAACTCTTAGCACTAGTGATGAAGTAAGTCTTATTTTTAATTCCTAAAAATCTAATTCACACTAATCTAACCAGATAAAACTTTATTTCTTTTTTTACAAAGAATTAATCAGATTTATTATATTAGAAGAATTCAAAATAAAATTTCTATAATAACTTGTTATTACCATGAAATTTCTTACCTTGTGTACATTCTTTGGTGATGGGCACTCCATAATGGCTCTCATCTTTGCTAGATCTATTAAAATCCCATCTGTAGAGATAATGTGTCCTAAATACTACACTTTCTCTTGGAAAAATGTGCATTTAGATAACTTGCCTACAACTTGTACTTCCACAACCACTACAAAACTAGTTCCAGATGTTGAAGATGCTCTCTTCATTTTTAGAGTATATAAGAATGCCATCAAGAAAGACCAAAATAAAAATGATCAAGATAATCTTTGAACACACTATTCATGAGATTTTTGAATGGTGTAGGAGTATTTGTCACCCTAAATGGTAACATGTGAACTCATAATACCTATAACAAGTTCTAAATATTATTTTTGGAATATCCTCATCCCTTATCCTCAGTTGATGATATCCTACTCTAAGGTCAATCTTAGAAAAAATTGTTTCCTCTCACATCTAATCAAAAAGATCATCTATACAAGGTAGCGAATACTTATTTTTATAGTTGTCTTATTCAACATTCTATAGTCTAAACAAATCTAAATAGTACCATCTTTCTTCTTGACAAAGACAACTGGTGCACCCTATGGTGATACACTTGTTCTGATCAACTCTTTTGATAATAATTCTTGAAGGTAAGCCTTTAATTCAACCATTTCAGTGGTTTTATCATGTATGGTACCT
The DNA here is from genome assembly GCA_037957365.1 of Torreya grandis. Lineage (NCBI taxonomy): Eukaryota > Viridiplantae > Streptophyta > Pinopsida > Cupressales > Taxaceae > Torreya > Torreya grandis. Next base: position 903,437 of record JARHVA010003694.1, on the reverse strand, counting down.
TATAATATGGTTTTGATCCAGGTATGATATCGATAGAGAAATAAAACTCAGGTTTAGCAAGCAATCTTCATAATTCCTCTAGAAACACATCATAAAAATTCATAAAGAATAAATAATATTCAAGGGATAGTTCCTTAGATTTCTCCATTTCATTTATATTGATGTTAAATTATTATCATCATTTTCCTTGAGCCTTATTGAGTTACATATCAAAAATGTGCCTAAGCTTTAACTCTATTTTCTCACCCTAAATTTGTGTATGATTTACAAAATTATCTAGACACTCAACCTTCTTCAGGTAGTAGTCAACCTTGGACTTATGCTTCATAAGTATATTGACTCATAAGATCACATTATATGACCCTAGCATTGCTACATAAATATCCACTATTGTTATGAATTCAAAAAACCTATTCTCTAATTTAACGAAACGCTTATCAACTTTGAATTTTCAATCATTCTCATATTGTACCAACCATGCATTTTCTATTACTCTAGCTCTTCTAGATAACTTATTAATCATTTTAGGATCTATAAAATATTATGTATCCCTTGTATCTATCAAAATATAAAATGAATTTTCAAACAAAATTCTTAACAGTTATATGGGTGAAGCTTAGAATTTGGCTTGATGATTAAAAACTATCACACGAATACATTCCTAAAATGTTCCCTGTTGAGGAGTAGAACCTTTATTCTTTGACTTATTCTGGGTAAAGTCACGAGCATAATGGTCACCTTGATAAATGAATCAACCTCTAAGTGGTCCCTTCTTGTCAAACTATTGGTTTCCCTTAAAAATCACTTTAAAACTATTACCTAATTTCTTATTTCCTAAACTATTATTGAATCTAGCATTTTTATTTTTGAACTAACTCTTGGAGTCTCCACCACTTTGATTCTAGTTATTATTTTTTAAATTTGGTTTATAACTTCCAAAAAAATTATTAAATTTATCCCTAGCCTGAGCAAGAGATTTTAACTTATGTTCCTTCTTAACTGCCTTCTTAAATACTTAGTCCATGGTAGATGGCCCATGGATGTCCACCTCTCCTCCAATCTAGGGTTTCAATCCCATGATAAACTTTTTAATTTTGAACCTCTCATATACTTGATAGTAAGGTACATACTTTAAAAGTTTAGTGAACTATTCCCAATACTCATTCACTGATAAATCTTCTTGCTTTAAATTCTATAAATCTGTAAAATTTTGGTCAAAATATAACTTTAAAAGCCATCGTGATCTTAACAATATCATAAACTGCTTCCATGTAGTGGTGGTCAAGATAAAATTTATTTCTAACTTCTTGTTGGACCATCATGTAGTTGTTTTACCAAATAACTAGTAAGCTCCCCAAACTACTTTAGTGACCTCAGATTAGTTTCAAATCTCAAAATACTTTTCCATATCAATCAACCATGTTTTATCTCCATCATCTAAAATAGGTCCATCAAATTTATATAAAATCACCTTATTCATATCTCTATCCAATTCTACAACTACCTATGCTCTCACGTCCTAAGGGTTTTCCTATTCAATGGGATGCTTTTCAGTACATCCTAATGTACTTCTTCTTCATGGCCATGAACTTCCTTCTCCAAGGCTCAAATTTGGTCCATGGTTTTGTTCATTGCTATGAAAATCTAATCCAAATTTATTTCTTGCTTAGTGATAAATTGATTAGGATCAAATGAAGGGTTATTATCATTGACATTTGAAGGACCCTTTTTAGATACTCTAGATTTCACCATTATCCTTTCTAAAAAATAGAAGGATATGAAAATGTTAGTGGACTCATTAGGTCCTATAATTCAAACCATAACTATGATACCACATGTAGCATCCCAACTAAGATCTACTTTAAAAAAATAAATTTTTTAAATAATTTATATATTCTTTTATTAGATTTCACCACAAAAATCTAATTAGTGATCTAATTATAACATACCAAACATGTTAACTTATAAAACAAACATGTAACATTTATCTATCACTAATCATTATCATCAGATGAATCAAAACATAATTGAATATAGAAACTAATTATAAATTTCCATCTACAGTTGGTATAAACATACAACCACTAATGTCTATGTACAATAAGTAAATAATTATATTTTATCAGGGATAATATATCAATAATAATAAATACAATATAAAATACAAGGTACAAGATACAAGGCTCCATGAAGCATGAGTTCCCAAACTTTAGTATCTATGGTAATCTCAAGTGCAGTCTCCAAATAAGTAATGTGGTAGGGAGAACATCATATAATCATTTTTCCACACAAACCATGGAGCATTGATACTTTGCACAATCCCCCATTAGATAATGGCCCTCCCTTTATGGATGAGTAGATAGTGATAGTGCAGGTATCCAAAGAGGTAAGTTGGTACTTATGTGTTGTAAGATTTCTAATACATGATATGCACTATAAAGAAAGTACATTCTAACATGATATCACAAAAAAATATAAATCATACATATAAAATGACAATGCCTAATTAACATTACTTTGGCCAAAGTTTTTAATAGTTATTAATCTCTAAGATTAGTCAAATTCATACACACTACTTGATTAGATTACCTTCATCTAACATTGGTGATGTTAGTAAGCTAGCGAAGTCTATGTCATTACTTACATAGTAGTAGCAATATGATATTTGGTTAATATAACAAATAGATTCATACATATTTCTTCTAACTAGTAGGCATAAAACATGTTAAATATAGGAATAATCAAAATGCATACATTTAGTCCGTCAAACATATAAATGAATTTCCACTATGTTATTTATTACATAAATAATAATAAGCATAACAAGTCCAATTTATACTAACCAGGTATTTTATATGTATATACATGTATGTATATACATGCATGTATATACATGTATGTATATACATACATGTATATACATAAATGTATATACATACATGTATATACATAGATGTATATACATACATGTATATACATAGATGTATATACATACATGTATATACATACATACATATATATATATATATATATATATGTATGTATATACATATATGTATATACATATATGTATATATATGTATATATGTGTGTGTGTGTGTGTGTGTATATATATATATATATATATGTATATATATATACATATATATATATATATATATATATATATATATATATATATATATATAATGCAAAATTATAATTTCCATAAGTAGATTTAAATATAATGCATTCTATGAAGAACAATAATATCATAGTCCATTATTCATACTACGTATTGCATATAAGTACTCAAATAATATATATAAATACTTTTTTTGTCACACCAATAGTAACTTCTATTTTCTATTCATAAATTAATAAATAGAGTCTATCATTAGAATTCAACATTTTCCAAACCCTTGTTATAAGTCAATTATTTCCAAATCATGATCCATTTATGGTAAAATCCAAATTAAATCTATTGCCCTATTTTGCCCTTATTCGGATCTTAACCTAAAATATTATCCAAAATTGTTGATAAATAAGGTGTTATACTCAAAATTTTATTCACATTTATATTTTTATTTATTTACCCACATAAGGACTATTATACTTTCCTGAGTTTTATTAGTGTCCAATAAACTAAGTCGACACCCAATCAAATAACAAATTTTTTTATAGTTGAAATTCATATTTTGAACCCTATAATAGTCATGCATTCAGTTCACATATATAAATTCAAGTTTGAATCTATTGACTCAAATTCTAAAAGACTTCATTCATGCTACAGGGCCTAATACTTTCTCACATAAATTATATTCAAGACACACACTCTATATATATTTACATATGTGCAAATCCATTTATTTTATATCCCAAATAGACATTATTAACACTATGTGTATATGTTATAATTTATTCAAGTAGATTATATCCATCGCTTCTTATATCAAATAATTTTTACTAAGATAATCAGACTTGGTATAGAACTTATCCATTCGCTAGTTTCATTCAAAGATAGTTCCCTATGTTTTTCCTTTGACCCAAGCGTATTAACATAATTCAATATTTAATATTTATTCACACATTTATATATTCTCCTTGTTTGAATAACCAATTATACATAGTCATTTATTATCATGGATTGATTAATGAATAACCTCAGTTCCTTGTTATATACATATATCACTATTTTAGATATATTATTTTTTTGTTTTTCAAATAACAAATACATATGTCTTTAGTTATTATATTTAATGGCCATTCATTCTTTTATATGTATATGTATATTTATGTGTGTATATATATATAACAGTATAAATCTAACCATCTAACCGAGTATATACAAAACATCTATATAACATGGTATAAATAATGATGTAAATCAAACCATTTATATACTCATAATTTTAGATAAGCATTTGACTAAGTATTTACAAAAATTAGTCTCTATATAAATCAAACCATCTGCCAAAGTTTTAAACATATGTAGTCCTATGTATTTTAGATGCTAGGTAGACTTCAAATAATTAATACAAATAATTTTATTCACCTAAACATTTACAACAGATGCCTTGTATACTTCATTGAATTTATTACCATGATCAGGGTTTTAGGATATCATATACATATAGTTCATTCATTCATATATATGTATTCCATAATGATTTACTGAGCATAGATATCATAGTTAATAATGTAGTGGATTTTATATCAACCCTATTTTTCCTTAATTCAACTCAAGTTTTATATTTGTTAAAACACAAAATGATTTCATATAGATATTCATTGTTTTATTTTGATATAACTACTCATTATTAGTATGCACACTCAGCTTACACATGTATTTAGTACTATGATTTGAAGAGTAAAGGTGTGTCATATATGTGTGTGTGTGTGTGTGTGTGTGTGTGTGTGTGTGTGTGTGTGTGTGTGTGTGTGTGTGTGTGTGTGTGTGTGTGTGTGTGTGTGTGTGTGTGTGTGTGTAGTTTTTAATTCTATAATCCTCATTCATACATAATTAAAACTCATGATTTTCTATGGACAATACACACTATTTTAATATACACATTCCTATGGTTTTGATGGAGAAAATCATACAATTGGAATATACACATAAAATTTTCATAACATTTGACAAAATTAAAACAATAAAAACTACGTCACAAAAGATCCCACTTGGAATCATACAATTCAGAGAATATCCTCTCTTTTATTTTGTTCATTCTACACACACACACACACATACATATACATATAATGGTATAAATCTAACCATCTAACCAATTATATACAAAACATCTATATAACAGGTATATATAATGATATAAATCGAACCATCTATATACTTAGAATTTTAGATGAGCATTTGACTAAGTATATATAAAACTCAGTCTTTGTATAAATTAGACCATCCACCAAATTTTCAAACATATATAGTCCTATGTATTTTAGATGATAGGCAGACTTCAAACAAGTAATACAAAGGATTTTATTTACCTAAACATTTATGGTAGATGCCTTGTATACTTAATTGAATTTATTTCCATGATCAAGGTTTTAGGGTATCATATACATATAGTTCATTCATTCATATATACACATTCCATAATGATTTACTGAGACTATATCTCATAGTTAATAATGTAGTGGAATTTATGTCAAATCTATTTTTCCTTAATTCAACTCAAGTTTTATATTTTTTAAAACACACAGTGATTTCATATAGATATTCATTGTTTTCTTTTGATAGACCTACTCATAATTAGTATGCACACTCAGCTTACACATGTATTTAAAACTATGATTTGAAAACTAAAGGTGCGTCATATGTAAATGTATATATCTATAGTTTTTAATTTCATAATCCTCATTCATACATAATTAAAACTCATGATTTTCTATGAAAAATACACACTATTTGAATATACACATTCCTATGGTTTTGATGGAGAAAATCATACAATTGGAATATACACATAGAATTTTCATAATATTTCACAAAATTAAAACAATAAAACCTACCTCACAAAAGCTCCCACTTGGAATCATAAAGTTCAGAGAATCTCCTCCCTTTTGCTTTGCTCATTCTTCTCCCTTTTGTGTTGCCTTTTCTTCTCCTTTTCACCCTCCTTATATTCTTACATTTCTCCTTTGCCATCTTCCTTTATTTCTTTTCTTTTATTTCCTTGCATGACTTTTTTTTCCTTTTCTTTTTCCTTGTAAAGAAAAAACTTCATTGTTATTTCCATATTCATTTTATTATTCTAATTGACCCTTAATCATGTTTTTTTTAATTATTATTATTCATTTTATTTTCTAATTATAATACAATGAAACACAATTATTATATTTGTTACTAACTTAGTAAAGGTAAATAATCATCATGACTTAATGATAATATGACTAATATAAAGTCAATTATATTCCCTTCTATAATAATTAGTATTTCAGATAATTTTTATACCAATCCTAATAGTATTATAAGAACAAAATTATTATTATTACTAATATATATATATATATATATATATATATATATATATATATATATATATATATATATATAAGGGCATTAAGCCATATAATGATATTCCCAAATATCATAAATATAACTAGTTAATGTTTCAAAACATTTCAAAGACATGATGGTTAGTCTACATATGGTATTACCATATACTACTAATGCAAATTTATGTTTTTTTAAGCATTAACAATCATGGATTTAATAACATGACATAACCATAATATAACATTATACTTCCAATCTACGTATAATATCCATAAGGTAATCACACAAGATTAATTCTACATAAGCATTAAACTGAGCTAACACATAACTAACATATATAAACAATTATTTAAATGCAAACAACATTAAAAAAATACTAATGCTAACAATTCAAACTATGTATAAAATAAGTGCCATCTAACGTGGTATGTGTATGGGTTCTAATCATTCCTTTGTCATCCTCCAACACCTCCATCCATGCCATCCTCTCTAATGATAATCTCCCTCCATCATGCTCTATGGGATGAATCACTCCTACATCAAACTCACAACAAGAAGGTTAATAGTCCATAACATCATGATATATATTATGAAAAACTACTCTAATAATAAATCAAAATGATCATAATGTAAATAATATACAATAGAACTAGTTCATAGCAATTAAATCATGTAATCAAAACAACATACAACTTTCTCATAACAACATGACTTATAATTTAATTAAATAAAATTATGAACCATAAAAATCCATGGATAATCAAGTAAATTTGCTTAGTGATAAATTGGGATGTAACATCCTTCCCTCTTAAATTTCATCATCATTCTAATGAGATTTAGTCAAATATTAGCTTTGAATTAAAAAAATTATTCAACTGAATAATAACATAGTATGAAATGTCAAATCAAGCAAATAAATGTGTAAATCACCTATAGAACTCATCATAGTCCTCCCAAATAGCACTATCCTCAAATTATTGGTCCCAAAACCTTGCACTATGACATCTCTCTATTATGAAAATGAATTTTTAGTGTCAAATACCCTGATTATTTCTACCATGACTACCTAGGATCCAAAACCTACAAACCATTCCAATCTAACACATGTGAAGGATCAGCTATACACTTTTTAAGATTAAAAAAACATAGAAGACATTATGAAATAGATTAAATTCAAGTCTATACACTATAATATTGACCACTTTTAACACATCTAAAGGTACCATATATCTCATTAAAAATTTTACTAACTTTTTAAATTTAATCGAGATCTTCTATGGCTTGACCCACAAGAACATTTTATCACCTACCAAAAATGCCAATTAATTCTCTTTAGATCAACATAACTCTTTATTATATCATTAGTCTCTTCCAATATCTACCTAATTAATCTGACTTATTATTCCATTTTTGAAAGCATTTTAGGTCCAAACACTACCCTACAGGGTAAATTTTAGTGACAAATATTTGTTAATTCATGAATATTCCATTTTTGGATTTTGATTTTGTTGGTTTTTTTAGGGTCGACAGATGGGATTAGATTATCAAAATTTTAAGGATATAAATAATTTTATAGGTTGGATCACTAACCTTTTACAATAATATATAAGATTAAACTTTAATTTTCCATATATATAGTACAACCACCCCCCGATATCAAACAAGCTAACAAACAAAACCAAAACTAGAAGACCATAGTACTAAATGATAGTTGAATGAAGGAACTAAATGATAATGCCAAACAGAAGAAATAAATGATAGTGATGAATGACAATACCTTTTGAAAGTGCCAAATGATATATCTAAAAAGTAATAAAATTTCCCAAAACTTAAATACTATTACATATTTGGATTAGTCTTGAATAACTATGCATTTTTTCAAAAAAATATCATAATCTGAGTTCATATGCAAAAGTTATTACTTTTATAAGTTGGCAGTCAATTATGTCATCCAATTTTATTATAAAATGTATTCATATGATTTCAACCATTTAGTTATGTCATTTGATTGAATCCATATGAACAAATTGTATGACACAATCAGATGACATAACTAAACAACATAACTGACTGTAAACTTCTGGAGGCTATAACTTTTTCATACTAACTTGGATTATGATTTAAAAAAATTAAAATTCCATAGATTTTCAATAGTAATCTAAATATACAATAATATTTAGTTTTTAGGAACATTTTTATTTCTTATTTTTTACAGTTAAGATTTAAAGCCATTCAATTTAGCCATTTGATCCACCTTATAGATTTGTCATTGCCCATAGAGGATTTGCCCCAACTATGAATAAAATATTCTTAAATTCACCAATAAATTAAAATAATTTTTCTAATAGTGCCTCTTAAAATTAACTCTACTACCCTGTCTTCCAACCTATCGCAAATGATTGGTGTCTTGCACCTTCTTCCATACAATGCTTCAAATGGTGTCATTTTCAAATCTAATTGGTATGAATTATTATAAGAAAAATCAAACAATAGAAGATATTCCTCCCACTTTTATTATTGATCCATGTAATACATATTAAAAATATCCTCTAACACTTAATTAACTTATTCAGTCTAACCATTAGTCTTTGGGTGATATATAGTGTTGAAGTTTAGTTGTGTTCCCAAAGTTAAATTCATAGTTAACCAAAATCTAAAAGTCATCTTTGGATCATGATATGAAATTATCTTATATAAAAATTCATGTAACTAATACACTTCCTTTATGAATCTCTTTTAAATATTAGGTGCATCATCTATCAAATTACTTAGTATAACATGAGCCACTTTGGTTAGTTTATCAATTATAACTAAGATCATGTCATGCCTATCTCATGATAATGGTAAACTTTAGACAAAGTCCATACTAATCACCTACAAATTACATTATAGTATGTCATGTGGATAAAATAATCCATTTGAATGCACATGCTCATCTTTCATACACTGGCATTCTAGATAATTTGACACAAAGTTTGTTGCATCTTTCTTGATTCCCTTCAAGAAATAAAGTGGTCTAAGTTCTGTCATGAACTTGGTTATTCCTAAATGTCATAAATATGGGGCATTATGTATTTTTTTTATAATTGTACTTATTAGATTCTCCCTATATGGTACATGTATCCTTAGATTGTATCACAAAATACCATAATTCTCAATTCTGAATCCTTTTTACTTAGGATTCTGAGCACTCTTAGATAATGCTTTCTTGAATTGATCCTAGAATTCATATATTGGAAAGAATTAAATCACTCAATACTTGAAATTACCCCTAATAGTAGCCACATTTGTTATGTACCTCCTACTACTTAGGGTAGCATCTAATATGTTTTTATTTCCTTTTATATAGTTGATATCAAAGTCATAGTCAAACAAGAACTCTACCCAGCGTCTCTAATGAGCATTCAAATTCATTTTGGTGAAAGTGTAATTGAGTCCCAATTTTTCCATATTGAGATCAAATGGTTTTCCTAACAAATAATGCCTCCAAACTTACAAGGAATACACAATTGATACAAGTTCTAGGTCATAAGGGGCACAGTTCACCTCATAAGGCTTTAGCTTCCTTGATTCATAGGCTACCATTGCACCATCCTACATAAGGACTCATCCTAATCCATCTCTAGATGCATCTATGATCACCAAAAATTGATCATTAGGGTTAAGAAATATTATCATTGGTGTTGAAGTAAGTCTTCTTTTCAATTCTTGAAAAGCTACTTCACACTTATCTAACCAGATAAAACTTTGGTTCTTTCATTTCATAGAGATAATCAAATTATTTATCTTATAAAAATTCAAAAAAAACTTAGTAATAGCTTACTAATCCCATGAAACTTCTTACATCATGTAAATTATTTAGTGTTGGTCACTCCATAATGGCTCTTATCTTTGTTGGATCTATTGAAATACCATCTATAGAGATAATATGTTCTAGATACTATACTTTCTCTTGGAAAAATTTGCATTTAGACAACTTGCCATATAACTTATGATTCTATAACTATTTGAAAAGTGGTTCCAGATGTTGAATATGAGCCTCTTCATTTTTAGATTATATAATAATGTCATCAAGAAAGACCAAAAAAATTGATCAAGATAGTCTTTGAACACACTATTCATGAGATTCATGAATGATGTTAGAACATTTGTCAATCCAAAAAGTAGCACTGTGAACTCATAGCGCCCATAATGAGTTCTAAACATTGTTTTTGAAATATCCTCATCCCTTATCTTTAGCTAGTGATATCCTAATCTAAGGTCAATCTTAGAAAAGACTATTTCCTCTCACATCTGATCAAAAATATCATCTATACAAGGTAGTGGCTACCAACTTTTTATAGTTTTCTTATTCAGAATTGTATAGTCTATACAAAGTTGAAGAGTACCATCCTTATTTTTGACAAAGACAACTAGTGCACCTCATGGTGATACACTTGGCTTGATTAACCCCTTTGACAATAATTATTGGATTTAAGCCTTAAATTCAATGGTTTTCATTCTTTATGGTGCCTTAGACTATGGTTCTAATTCAAGTATGATATCAATAAAGAAATCAAACTCACAGTTAGGAGCCAATCCTAGAAATTTCTTTGGAAACATATCATGAAAATTATTAAGGAATGGATAATATTCAAGAAATGGTTCCTCATATTTATCCATTTCATTTATCTTGATAATAAATTCTTGGCATCCTTTTCCTTTATCCTTCTTGAGTTGCATTGAATAAATCTACCTAAGTCTCAAATCTCTTTTATTGCCTTAAATTTGTGTCTAATTTCCAAAATCATCTAGACATTCAACTTTATTCAGGTAGCAGTCAACCTTGGCCTTATGCTTTGTAATCTAATTGACTCTTATGATCAAATCATATAACCCTAGTGGTGAAACATAAATATCCACTACTATTGTGAATTAGGGCAACCTAATCTCTTATTTAACTAATTACTTGTCAACTTTGACTTTAGAATCATTCTTATATTGTACCAACCATGCATTTGCCATTACTCCAACTCTTCTAGATAACTTATTAAGAATTTTGTGAGATATAAAAAAAATGTATCCCTTGTATCTATCAAAATAATAATTTAATGCTCAACAAAATACCTGATAGTTCTTTGGGTGAAGCTTGGAATTTGGCTTGTTGATTATCAACTGTCACATGTATATGTTGCTAAAAAAAAATTGATGAGGAGTAGAACCTTTATTCTTTGACTTATCCTAGATACACTCATGATCATAATGGTCACCTCCAAAAATGAATCAACCCCTAGGTGGTCCCTTTCTATCGGACTTTTGGTTTCCCTTGAAATCAACTTTGAAACCATTGCCCAATTTTTTATTATCTGAATCATTATTTAATCTAGCATTCTAATTTTTGAACTAACTCTTACAATCTCTACCCCTTTGCTTCCAATTCTTATTTTTAAATTTTTTTATATAAATTTCAAGCTTCTTCCTAAATTTTTCCCTAGCTTGACTAACAGATTTAAACTTTTATTCCTACTTGACTACCTTCTTGAAGACTTGGTCCATGGTAGATGGTCCATGAACGTCCACCTCTCTACCAATCTAGGGTTTCAATCCCATATGATAAACATCTTAATTATAAACCTTTCATCTACCTAATACTAAGGTAGATACTTTAGAATTTTAGTGAACTGTTCCTAGTACTCATTCACTGATAAGTTTTCTTGATTTAGATTCTAGAAATATATAAGCTTTTAGTCAAAGTATAACTATGAAAGCCACCATGATCTAAACAATATCATAAACTCCTCCCATGTAGTGGTGTTTGAGTTCAGATTTATTTCTAACTTCTTATTGACCCACCAAGTAGTTACTTCACCATCTAAATGGTAAGCTACTTAAATTGCTTTACTGACCTTAGAGTAGTTTTGAATCATGAAATAATTTTTCATCTCAATCAACCGTGCTTCAACTCCGTCACCCAAAATAGTTCTATCAAACTTAGGTGGATTCAACTTCTTCATATCTCTAGCCAATTCTACAATTACCTATGCTCTCACATCTTGAGGTTTTTCCTACTTAATGGGATGCTCTTTAGGTACATCTATATTTACTTCTTCTTCATGGCCATGACCTTCCTACTCTAGGGTTGAAATTCGATCCTTGATTTCATTTGTAGTTGTAATAATCTAATCTAAATTTATTTCTTGCTTAGTAGTAAATTGATTAGGATCAAATGGAGGGTTATTGTCATTAACATTTTAATGACCCTCTTCAAATACTTTAGATTTAACCATTCTCCTTTATAGAAAATAGAAGGATACAAAAAATTTAGTGGACTCATTAGATCTTAGATTTCAAACCACAACTCTAATACCACATGTAACATCCCCATTGGGATCTACTTAGAAAAACATAATTTTTATTTAAAATTAATCTATATATTATTTTATTAGATTTCATCATGAGAACCTAATTAGTGATCTAGTTTTAACATACCAAGCATGTTAACTTATAAAATAAATATGTAACATTTATCTATCACTGATTACTATCATCAAATGAATCAAAACATAATTGAATATAGAAAGTGATTATGGATTTACATCCACGGTTGGTATAAACATACAACCAATTTTATCGATCTATAATAAGTAAATAAATACATTTCATCAGAGATAATGTTTTAATAATAATAAATACAATACAAAACACAAGATACAAGTACAAGATACAAAATATAAGGCTCCACAGAGCATGAGTTTCTAAACTTCAATATGTATGGCAATATCAAGTGTAGTCTCTAAATAAGTACTATTGTGGGGAGGGAAAGCATTATCCAAGTATTTTTCCACACCAACCATTGATCATTTATCCCCTACATAATCAACCATTAGAGAGTGGCCCTCCCTTCATGGATGAGTAGATAGTAACAGTGTGAGAATCCAAAGAGACAAGCTAGTATCCATGTGTTGTAAAAAATTTAATACATGATATGTGCCATAAATAAAGTATGTTCTAACATGATATTGCATAAACATGTGATCATACATGTGAAATTAAAATGTCTAACTAGCATTACTTTGGCCAAAAATTTTAATAGTTATTGATCTCTAGAATTAGTCAAATTCGTACACATCACTTGATCAAATTACCTTCATCTAGCATTTGTGATGCTAATAAACTAGTGAAGTCCATATCACTACTTACATAGTACCAAAAATATGATATTTGGTTAATATAACCAACATATTCATATATATTACTTCTTACTAGTAGGCATAAAACATGTTAAACATAAGAATAATCAAAATGCATACATTTAGTCTTCCAAATGTATGAATGAATCTCCACTATATTATCACATAAATAATAATAAGCACAAAAATTTTAATTATTCAAAATGTGTATAATATATATAGACTAAAAATTTCTAATTTATGGAATTATATTCAAATATAATGCATTTTATGAAGAAAAATAATATCATAGTCCATTATTCATACTACATACCACATATAAGTACTCAAATAATATATATAAATAATGTTTTGTCACATGAATAGTAACTTTTATTTTTTATTCATAAATTAAAAATTAGAGTCTATAACTAAAATTAAATATTTTATGAACCCTTGTTTTAATTCAATTATTTCCAAGTCATGATTCTTTTATGGTAAAATCCAAGTTAAATTTATTGCCCTATTTTGCCCCTATTCATGTCTTAACCTAAAATACTATCCATAATTGTTGATAAATAGGGTGATATACTCAAAATTTTATTCACATTTATATTTTTGTTTATTTACCCATGGAAGGACTATTATACTTTCCTGAGTTTCATGAGTGTCCAAAAAAACAAGTTGACACCCAATCAAATAACAAAAATTTTCATAGTTTAAATTCATATTTTTAATCCCACAATAGGCATGCATTCAATTCACATATATAACTACAATTTTAACTATGTTGACTCAAATTCTAAAATAGTTCATCCATGCTACAGGTCCTAATACTTTCCCACATAAATAATATACAAGACACACACTCTATATATATTTGCATATGTTTAAAGTCATTTGTATTATCTCCCAAATAGGCATTATTATGACTATGTGTATATGTTATTATTTATTCAAGTAGCTTATATTCATCGCTTCTTATAGCAAAGGATTTTTACTAAGAAAATCAGATTTGGTATAGAACTTATCCATTCACTAATTTCATTCAAGGATAGTTCCCTATGTTTTTCCTTTGATCCAAGCATACTAACACAATCTTTAATAATTATTCACACAATCATATATTCTCCTTGTTTGAATAACCAATTATACATAGTCATATATTATCATGGATTGATTAACGAATAACCTTAGTTCATTCTTATATACATATATCATTGTTTTAGATATGTTATCTTTATTTATTTTTCAAATAACAAATAGATATGTTTTAAGTTATTATATTTAATGGCCATATATATATATATATATATATATATATAAGAATGAATGGCCATTAAATTGAACTACTTGGCTGAGTATATACAAAACATATATCTAACACGGTATAAATAATGATATAAATTGAACCATCTATATACTTATATTTTTAGACAAGTATTTGAATGAGTATATACAAAACTTAGTCTCTATATAAATCAAACCATTTACCAAATTTTCAAACATATGCAGTCTTATGTGTTTTAGATGTCAAATGGACTTCAAACAGGTTATACACAAGATTTTCTTCACCTAAACATTTACAACATACACCTTGTATACTTCATTGAATTTATTACCACAATCATAATTTTAGGATATCATATACATATAGTTCATTCATTCATATATATGTAGTCCATAATGATTCATTGTCCCTAGATCTCA
Source organism: Torreya grandis (assembly GCA_037957365.1). NCBI lineage: Eukaryota > Viridiplantae > Streptophyta > Pinopsida > Cupressales > Taxaceae > Torreya > Torreya grandis. Next base: position 888,086 of record JARHVA010003694.1, on the reverse strand, counting down.
TAGCTAATAATGAAGTGGATTTTATATTGACCCTATTTTTCCTTAATTCAACTCAAGTTTTCTATTTGTTTAAAAATAGAGTGATTTTATATATGTATTCATTGTTGTTTTTTGATAGACCTACTAATAATTAGTATACACACTCAGCTTACACATATATTCATTACTACAATTTGAAAAGTAAAGGTGTGCATTATGTAAAGGTATATATCTATAGTTTTTAATTTCATGATCCTTATTCATACATAATTAAAACTCATGATTATCTATTGAAGATACACACTAATTGAATATATGCATTCCTATAAATTTGATTAAAAAAATAATACAATTCCAATATACATATAATTTCCATAACATTTCATGAAATTAAAACAATGGTGCTTACCTCACAAAAGCTCCTGCTTGGAATCATATGGTTTAAAGAATCTCTTCCCTTTTGATCTACTCATTCTTCTCCCTTTTATGTTGCCTCTTCTTCTCCTCTTCACCCTCCTTGTCTTCTTATCCTTCTCCTTTACCATATTCCTTTCTTTCTTTTTTATTCCTTACATGACCTTTTTTTTCCTTTTCTTTTTCCTTACAAAGCAAAAGCTTCATGATTATTTCCATATTCATTGCTTTATTCCAATTCAGCTTTTTTCTTTGTTTTATTCATTTTATTTTCTAATTTTAATACAATGAAACATAATTACTTTATTTGTTACTAATTTAGTAAAGGTAAATAATCATTATGACTTAATGATAATATGAATAATATAAAGTCAATTATATTCCCTTTAATAGTAATTGGTGTGTGTGTGTGTGTGTGTGTAAAGGAGTTAATCCATATAATGATGTTCTCAAATATCATAAAGATAAATATTTAATGTTCTAAAACATTTCAAAGACATGATGGTTAGTCTACATATGGTAGTACTAGATACTATTCACACAAATTTATCTTCTTGTAAGCATTAAGATCATGGATTAAATAACATGACATAATTATATTACAACATTATACATCTAATATTTGTATAATATCCATAATTCAACCACACAATATTAATTTCACATAATTATTAAATTGAGCTAACACATAACTAACATGCATAAACAATTATTTAAATGTTAAAAACATCAAAAATGTACTAATACTAACAATTCAAGCTATGAATAAAATGAGTGCCATCTAACTTGATGTGTGCATGGGTTCTAGTCATTCCTTTATCATCTCCCAACACTTTCATATATGTCATCCTCTCTGTCGATGCTTTCCCTCCATCATGCTTTGAGGAATGAATCTTTCCTATATCAAACTCATGACAAGAAGGTAATTAGCATGTGACATCATTATATATATATATATATATATATATATATATATGATAAAATACTATTGTAATAATAAATCAACATGACCATAATGTAAATAATATACAATACAACTAGCTTATAGTAATGAAATCATGTAGTCAAAACAACATACAACTATCTCATAATAGCATATGACTTACAACTTAGTTGAATAATAATTAAATAAAATTACCAACCATAAAAATCTATGAATAATCAAGTAAATTTACTTAGTGAGAAATTATGATGTAATAATGTGGGGGGAGGAGTTACTTATGAAAATAATTCTCAAATCCTACAATATAAAAAAAGTGATGAAACATGCCTCATAAATTCAAGATAAAGCACATTTATTATAAAAATTAGTACACACCTAAAATAGAATTAGAATAACCCTAAATAGCCTATATTGAACCCAAATATTTTGAATCTCTAACACTCCTCCTTAAACTTAATTTGGGGTTTTAAAAGTGGAAAAAAACTTTTACAAAGAAGGAAGGAAATTGAAATTACATAATACTCACCATTTTTTATTAGATTGGTTAAAACCGGGTTTTGAAATGCCCTGTAACCTTATACAAAAAATAAAGTTAAAAATCAAACATTAAATCTCTAATGGGATGCCTTTACTAGTAGTAACAAAATGGGTGGAAATATCCCCACACAATAGAAATTTCTACCAGAAATAGAAATAAATAGATTGAAACACTCACCTACTAGGAAACTTCCATGAAGTTTCTACCAATCTTATCTAGGGGACCTAACCCCTTTTTTATTATAAAAATTATCATGGGTTCCCCTAAATGAAGAGACATACAGGAAGGTTGGACCTTTAATTTTTTTCATTTTTTCTTTTTTTGAACCACTGAGGATCCTTCCTTGTTCTTAATCTGAAGACCTAATAAGACCTCCTCATCTAGGATGCAAGGCTAGGGTTTATCTTTCGTTGTTGTCCATATAAAAGTATCTACCTTGGATGAGTCCAAATCTAAGATCTCCTTTGAGGAGGAAGCTGGGATTGGCACATCCTTCCTTAGAGAGATGAGATAAACGAAAAATTCATCTTCAAAGTATAATGATCTTATGGAATACTTATTTGAAGTAGGCAAAGTAGGGGTTTCAAAATAAGAGACAAGATCCTAACTATCAGTGGCCCACTCTTCATCTATGGCCAACACTATAAGGTTTTTGGGGATGAAGTCTTTCCACTAGAAAGAATATTTCTTTTTCCTAAGGAGGATACATTTTTTGGTCAAGTGTCCAGTGCCAAAATAGTTGTGATAGAAAAATAATAAGCATTCATAGTCAATGTCATGATACCAGTGAGATCTCCAACCTTTAGGGTGATTTTTTCTATAAGATTCTTAGAAGTGTTAATGTTCACCAAAATATTAGCAAAAATAGTGAGGGATAAATGATCAGTATCTAGATGCATGCATAGAAACCTACTCAGGGATCCATTAATAACCCTCAGGCTAGATTCCATCCAAAACTAAATCATAATATTAGGTAAACAAACCTAGATGGGTTGAATATGCATAGGTTCATTGAGGGTATTGAAATTAGGGGAGAAGATTTTCATGAGTAAGGGGTGGTGATTCAAGTTCTAGAATTAATCCTAAATCTCTTATTTATCTTCGATATTATGGAAAATAATAATAAAGTAGCCTTTATCATAAGGGTAAATATCAAGTTTACCTAAGATAAGGGTTTTCCATTTTTATGAGATCCACTTATTGAGATATAGGAGCTTTGGCTAGTAATCCACAAATTTGTAGATTAAACCCCTGGTAGAGAAATATTCTTTTGATTTGAGAATAACCCTGGTTTCTTCTTTGCCAAAAGTTACCACAAGGGAAAAAGACGCAGGGGTGAGACTTTTAGGATCAGATTTGGAAGCTAGGTGAGTGAATGCATCAATGAAGGAGGTTGGCTTGCATTCTAATCTAACCTTTGCTTCCATCATGATAACATCCTAGTTGGGTTGGATGTGATTGTTAGGGTTTGAGGTTGTGTGGCTTGTTAGAGTCTTTTTTTTCATGGAAGGAGTATATCAAAGTTTCTACTGGAAGATAGGTACTGATGGCAATAATAGAGGCTTAAGTAGGGGCTTGAGATTAGTGGGCCCATGTAGATTCTTAATAGCAGTTAGAGTGTTAATAAAACTAGCATTGGGTAGAAAACTTGCATTGATGAGGGTGGTGTCATTTGCTAACTATAAAGGGGGAGGAAATCTAGGGTTTAACTTCTCAATATCCTCATTCATTGGCATAGTCATTAGAACTTGTGGTTTAGATCCAGTAGAACACGAATGGGATATTGTAAAACCATTCACCATGGGGTTTGTGGAGCTATTTGAGCCATTACCAAAAACTCACCCTTAAAATAGTTTGAGAAAGAAAGAAGGAAAGGTGTTACCAACAGTCACTGGAACTTGTGGTTTAGATTCAATAGAACATGGATGGGATATTGTAAAACCATTCACCATAGGGTTTGTGGAGCTATTTGAGGCATTACCAAAAACTCACCCTTAAAATAGTTTGAGAAAGAAAGAAGGAAAGGTGTTACCAAAAGTCACAAGGATGAATTTATGATCATCAATAATATCCAAGAAGCCTCTTCTATTAGATATGTGATAGAAAAGCTAAATGTTGGATCCTTTTATGATGTAATTTATAGGGGGGGCGGGGGGGGAGGGGCGTGGGTTACGCCTCTATCCCAATATTATTTTTAGGAGGTCCAAACCCTAGTAAGAGTTTTAGGGTAGCATCTCTAAAGTCAAAAATCAATTAGTCAAACTCCTATTTCTAGGAAGATGAATTTCATCGAATTCTATTTTTAGAAATAAAATCCTAATGGCATTTTTCCAATCTATTTTTATGAGGAATCTTAATGGTGCTTAGCCAATTATGCATATTTATCTATCGAGTTTACATGTAATCTACACAGTAATTTCTCATGTAATATATTCATTTTAGAATTAATAAAGCTTGATATATTGCACTATAAATATTTTCTTAGCTTTGCTAAGGTTTTACCATGTAAATTTTGTGTTTTGTCTCATGTGTGTTGAGTATTTTATCTATTTAATTATCTCTATTATTGCATTCTTTTAATTTATACTATTATAAAGTGTGTGGTTTCCCAAAATCTTCGAACAAGATAGCCAATATACAATGGAACAAAGACTAAAAATAAGGGAAAATTATCCACTAAAACTTGAAAATAAAATAAGTTAACATCAATATTCAAGTTAAATAAATAATATGTCATAAAATTATCTATATACAAATAATGTAATAAAAATATATATAATTATTGTAAATAGATCAAAATACAACTTCAATCATAAAGTTTGAAATCCTACACAAAAATAAATTAGTTAAAATGAGCTCTAATCAAAGAATAGTTTTTTTGAAACAAAAAGTGAGGATTGTATAAAAAGATTGAATTTATCAAAAGTGAGACAAAGAAGATATGTCACTAGTAAAAGATATTTGGTGGGTTACGCCTCTATCCCAATATTATTTTTAGGAGGTCCAAACCCTAGTAAGATTTTTAGGGTAGCATCTCTGAAGTCAAATATCAATTAGTCAAACTCCTATTTCTAGGAAGATGAATTTCATCAAATTCTATTTTTAGAAAGAAAATCCTAATGGCATTTTTCCAATCTATTTTTATGAGGAATCTTAATGGTGCTTAGCCAATTATGCATATTTATCTATCGAGTTTACATGTAATCTACACAGTAATTTCTCATGTAATCTATTCATTTTAGAATTAATAAAGCTTGATATATTGCACTATGAATATTATCTTAGCTTTACTAAGGTTTTACCATGTAAATTTTGTGTTTTGTCTCATGTATGTTGAGTATTTTATCTATTTAATTATCTCTATTATTGCATTCTTTTATTTTATACTATTATAAAGTGTGTGGTTTCCCAACATCTTCGAACAAGATAGCCAATATACAATGGAACAAAGACTAAAAATAAGGGAAAATTATCCACTAAAACTTGAAAAATAAATAAGTTAACATCAATATTCAAGTTAAATAAATAATATGTCATAAAATTATCTATATATAAATAATGTAATAAAAATATATCTAATTATTGTAAATAGATCAAAATACAACTTCAATCATAAAGTTTGAAATCCTACACAAAAAGAAATTAGTTAAAATGAGCTCTAATCAAAGAATAGGTTTTTTGAAACAAAAAGTGAGGATTGTATAAAAAGATTGAATTTATCAAAAGTGAGACAAAGAAGATATGTCACTAGTAAAAGATATTTTCTGTGAAGTAATTTAAGAATTATCACATGAAGACACATCAAAGTCTCTAGAAGATACATTATCTTTAGGTATCTAAATTATTTTAACATTAGAATTACGTGCTTTAGTGGTTTTCCAATAATAAAATTTATTATGAGTTGATTTATCACAATATTTGTATGGATATAATTTCTAAAATTTATATATATGATAGCCATGTTTTCTTTAATGATTACAAGTTTTATTTTCTTTTAATCAAAAAATGAGCATGACAAGCATTGTAATCAAAAGAATTTGCATGATAATTAAGATCATTGATATAAAAAATACTTTGATGCAGAGGACAATAAGACTTCAAAATACTTTAATAATCATTAGAAATGAGCCCTATATAAGTTGGGTTGGTTTAAAGTAAAATAAGTTCAACATATTATTTTTGAGTTTACTAAGACCATCACTCGAATACCCTATAAAAATACATAATATATAAACCTATGTTAGTTGGAGTGTTCAAATGAATTTATTTAGAAGCAAATTTAAGTTCATTATTAGAGACATGATTATGTGCAAAAGATACAAGTTTTACATTTAAATCATCAAAAAAGTTTACATTTTCTCCATGTGTACAGTAAAAAAGTTCTGGAAATTAATAATAGTCAAATTTTAACATTGAATTTGATGTTTAAGAACATTAATTTCATCATTTTGAAAGTTAATTTTTACCTAAAATTTCTTAAATATGATAAATAATACTAGTTTAAATGTCATAATGAAATAAAAGAGATAAAAACAAATGATTTCACAACTAATGTGATTGAAAAATAACTTCTTGTGTTAGAATGAAAAAAACTTTGAGATATAAATCTAAGGTGTGAGTAAAAAAATTGCTAGATTAAGTTAAATTGAAAATCTAATTGTAACACATGTTTAAACAAAGTTTGAATTGTAAATTGAGATTTAAAAATTAGTTGGAATTGCTTTAAAGCAACCAAAAATTAAATCTAGGTTTTGAAATCTTATAAAATAAAGGAGATATTAATGCCAACATTTTTTAATGTAAAAATACTTATCCAACATTTTAAAAACATAATAATTGTGATTTTAATTGAGATTATTTTGAAATAAAGATAATAAAGAAAGCATGAACGCATAAAAAAGGTTTTTAAAAGTCAAATGTCAAATTTTAAGATTTTTTTAAAAAAAAACACTTATTTTATTTTGAAAAAATTTAAGGATTAAAGTTTTGATACATATTAGTAAATTAATTAATATCATATTCTTAATGTTGAAAATCATCAATCAAATGAATGAAAAATGAAGTAATATTATCTTGAGAGTGAATCAATTTATAAAATGAGAGATGAAAGTTGATAAATGAAAATACTATCAAATAGAGAAAAATCTTACAATTTATTAAAAACTATGTAAACAATTTAATTTCAAGTAAAATAACAGTTAGAAATAAAGAAGAGTAGTCTCAATCTAAAAAAGGCATCACAATATTTCTAGAGCAAGATTATTGTTAAAAAGAGGAGGAGATGGATTTTTAAATATAATAAGAGGAAGGATGAGGAAGTTACAAGAATCCCATCATAACTTTATAAGGCCTTCTTAGTGTGTTCCAAATGTCGTATTCCCAAAAAAATGGAGCAAAGTGTGTGGAATGTGGACAAGAGGAGTTACTGATACAAGTAACTCCCAAAGCCTATAAGAGGACAAAAGAGATGAGAAACACCTCATAAATATGGGATAAAGTACATATATTATAATAATATATGTACACCAAAAAAAGACTTAGGATAACCCTAAATATCCTATAATGAACCCAAATAAAGTTAATTTCCAACATGCACAATAATATTAAAAATATTGAGGCAAAAATTATTGACACAAATTATGTAAACTAAAAAACTTCTAAATATAAACCATTACTTAACTTTCTAACACTATTGCAGAGTTGATTCAATTTAGAAAAAAATTGTGTCAAGACTTCGTTTTCATCTTCTAGTGTTACTTTTCCCTGATTTCGTTTCAAAAACATGAAAATATACTAATGAATGATAAATGGCCTTGATTTTGTTTCATAATTATATCGGGCTCAAAGTAATCTTTTAAGAAAAAATAAATGGGTGTTAAAATCCATAGTATGTCTATTATATTATGATTTATTTATTAAATTTTTAAAATAAGAAGAAAAAAATTAAATATAAGGTCAAAATTTTTATGTGATAATAAAATGGATATCAAATTTAAGGTGGCCATCGATTGTTAACAACTAGTTGATATTATACTCCACTACCACTCTTAATTACCATAAGAAAATACATATTGAGATAAATACATGTCTACTAAGAAATGCAAATGAAAAATTATATCAAATAAATATGATTGGTACTCATTTTATTTTTATCAATATGGAAGTTCATATTACCTTTTAAATGAATACAATGATATTTAGGGGACTAGAAG
>JARHVA010003694.1:742500-875000 GCA_037957365.1 Torreya grandis | reverse complement strand
TCAATTTTCATTTTTTGGAATTAAAACCCTATATCTTTATTTTTGTTTAAAATAATAGTCTTTCCTTTGCCTTTAAACCTTGGTAATACAAATAACTGTGAGGCAGACAAGGTTTTTTCATATGAATTTTATATTAAAAGTAGACTTTATCAATACCTGCATAGTATTATAGATTAATCCAACAATCATTCTACTAATTTTAGTTGATGCCATTTTAAAGCTAAACTTTTTGTAAACTTTATCTCGAGAGGCCTTATTCCTCATAGTATGAGATATATATATATATATATATATATATATATATATATATATATATATATATATATATATATATACCTACCTACCTCATACTATGAGGAATAAAGCCTCTCGAGATAAAGTTTACAAAAAGTTTAGCTTTAAAATGGCATCAACTAAAATTAGTAGATATATATATATATATATATATAGCATCAGAACTTAGAAACATTATATATATATATATATATATATATATATATATATATATAATGTTTCTAAGTTCTGATGCTATATCACCATCTTCTACAATAAAACACACCTCGATCATGTTTTGTGGATACACCTCCCTACATCTCACTTTCTCACCAAAATTGTTGTTGTCATGGATATGCCAATCTGTGGCTTATAGATAAGTACCAAAGAGAAGAGAAGAGAAGAGGTAACTTACCTATTGATCGTGGAACTGATAAAGAAAGATGAGTATTTTTATTTTTTTAAAGGAAAAATACACATTGTATCTTACCTTTTTGAGCTTGTAACTGATAAAGAAAATTCATTGATGTAGATTGATTTATCTTTTAATTAAATAGCCTTTGAATTGAGACATATTATCTATATTTCATTATGAAATAGATGATTGAGGATTAGAAATGGGAGATATTCTAAACCCAAGAAGAATAGGTATCTCCCCTTTTTTTTCAAATTTGTTAAAAATAATAGAGAATTGAGACTAAGAAAATTTTGGCACATCAGTCATGTACCCCATTCATGGATGTCATTGTCTATGGAATGTATGTTATACAAATGTCACCCCATATCTTATGACACCTTATAATGATAGATGTGAGGTAGGTAGTATAAAAACATCTTATCACCACATTACAGAGGATAGTCACCACCAATCCTCCAACCAACCAACCTGCCATCAACTGTCAAACCAAGTATCAATATTAGAATGGGCCAAACATCATATTTCATTTTTTTATCTATTTTGAGATGAATATATAGGGGTTCTCCCACTGTATAAGCCTTCAAATAATAAACTAAAGTTAAGGTGACTAAACTCTAAATTTATATAAGAATTTATGCACTCTCTCAATAAAGAAGGGAATGTATTCCTCATGTTGATGTTTATTAATTTATACTTTGGATCCAAAGGTTAAGTACCCTTCATCATGGAAGGATAAAAATATTTTTGGGTTCCTCTTCTTGAAGCATTTACGCACTTGACTTTCATGAAAGTGATGGCACTTTAAAAAAAAATTCAAATAAAATTTTGCAACATTAGAAAAAGTGTTCATGTGTTGTTACAAATAAAATTTTAAGATTATATTTATGAGTATGATGTTTTTTAAATAATATTTTTATTTATTTATTTATAAGTTTCTAATATTTTAATCTTTTTTATGAGTAAATATTTTGAAATATATAATATGTTGTAAATCATCTTTAGATTAAAATTATTGTCATTACAAAATTAGTTCAATTACCATTTAATTATAATGTCATATAATAATTAAAAACAATTAATAAAATAATTTTCTTACAAAATAATTTAGTGTAGACACCTAAATCTAGCCATTGATAACCTCCAACCAGGCTTTTAACCAATTTCCACCAAAATGCACAATTTGGCCTAAAAACACTAAATTGCATTAAAAGCTTTGAACTTGACATATTTAAGTGCTGATTTTAGATAGAGTATCATTAAATGGGGCAATTAAATTTATGGACTATCTAACTTTGATCATATTATTCTGAGTCAAAATGCCAATTTTACACCTAGGTGCTTTGGATTGCTATTTCCTATCGAATCTCGTAAAGAAGACACGTGCCTTTGTTATTTGGTGTTGGAAACATCCTAAATGGGAATATGGTTACAATGCATCTGACATTGACTTCCAATTCCAATCTAGTCAAATTTTGGACCAATAAAAAGGCATTCTGATCAATTTGACTAATTTGTGCACAAAGTGCTTAATCACGATTAAGAGCTAATTAAACCAAATTAGAACCTAATTAAGAATTCCATGGAAACTTGTTGAATACTTATTTTTTGAAATAAATATTTAATATCTACATCATTAGGGGACCTCATTTCCTAGAAAGACATCCCTAGGCCATAAATGCCACAAATATCAGGATTCATACCTCTCATGCTTCATCAATGCCCTCCATACCTCTTAATTGCTCCTTTATCTCAAATATTGATGAGCCTATTTATGTATTTTAATTACATAATTAGATTAATCCTTAGTCACACATCTCAATCTTAAGATGGATGGTTCAAGTTGATTCTATCCATTTACAAAAATATATAAATAAAGAGGCCATGAACATCATTTCTAAGCTATTTTGGTGCAAAATTATAATGCACAAATGATTCCAAAAGTTATTTCAATGAGTGTTACCATGATAAATTGATTACAGGCCAAGCCAAGCCAAAGCCAAAGGTGCCAAGGAGAGATGGAGGTATCCAAGCTTCCATTGATGAAGACTTCATGAGCACACATCAAATAAGCCACTACAAAAAGCATTTTAGATCATCCAAGGAAGGTAAAAGAAGGTTTATTTTGCATTTTAGTTGTATGTTTTATTGATGTTTGTTAGCTAAGCTCTCCCTAGTGTCTAGGCCTAGAGATGTTATGCTAGTTAGTGTTTTCATTTCATTTTGTTTTCATTTTGACACTAACATGATACTAACCATCCTCTCTTGAGTCAAATTCCTACCTCACATAATGGCACATCCAGTGGTTATACTCAAATTTTGGATCGATAACAAGGCATTCTGATCAATTTGATTAATTTGTGTACAAAGTGCTTAATCATGATTAAGAGCTAATTAAAAAAATTTGAGCCTAATTAAGAATTCTATAAAAACTTGTTGAATACTTATTTTTTAAAATGAATATTGAATATTTGCATCATCAGATAACCTCATTTCTTGAGAAGACATCCATAGGCCATAAATGCCACAAATATCAAGATTCATGCCTCCCATGCCTCATCAATGCCCTCTATGCCTCTTAATTTCTCCTTTATCCCAAATATTGATGAGCCTATTTATCAATTTTAAGTCTAAAATTTTGAATTAATCCTCAACCACACATCTTCATCTCAAGATGAAAAGTTTAGGCTGATTCTGAGCAATCTCAAAAATCTATAAATAAAGAGGCCATGGACATCATTTCTAATCTATTTTGGTGAAAATTTATAATGCACAAATGATCCCAAAATCTATTTCAATTAGTGTTACCATGCCAAATTGATTCCAAGTTAAGCCAAGCCAAAGTTAAAGGTGGCAAGAAGAGATAGAGGTAGCCAAGCTTCCATTGATGAAGACTTCATGAGCACAAGCTAAGCAAGCCACTATAACAAGAATTTTAAAGCATCCAAGGAAGGTAAAAGAAGGTTTTTTTTGCATTTTAGTTGTTTGTTTTATTCATGTTTGTTAACTAATCTCTCCCTAGTGTCTACGCCTAGATATTTTATGCTAGTTAGTGTGTTTCTTTCATTTTGTTTTCATTTTGACACTAACATGATACTAACCATCCTCTCTTGATTCAAATTCCTAGCTCACATAATGGCACACCTGGTGGGACCCAACACATCCCACACATGAAGAAGATCATTATGTAACTTTAAAATCTTCATTTAGATCATTAAAACTTTGGCAATTTGATTTTCTAAGTTTGTTTTACCATTTTTTTTATCACATGTTTACATAGTAACCATCACCAATTAAGAAAACCATCGAGGAACCATTGTTGATTAATTATAACCATCATCAATTAAGTTAGTAAAATTGATGTTGTTCTACATAGCCATCATCAGTTAGTAAAACTATCATCGGTCTGCATAAACATCATCATCACTGGTTAGTATAACCATTGATGATCACTGTGTTTTTTTTTACACAAACATGAGAGCTCATTTTTCTAAGTTGTTTATCTCATCTTCAAAAGTGCTTCTAAGCTAAACATCTTTCTAACATTTTTTTTGCAGGTTTTACTTGAAAAATCATCAAAGCATGCTTAAATAAATCCTTCTAAAATTATTTTTAGATGTTTTAAAATGAATCAAACTTTTCATTTTGGTGCTTAAAGGAAAATCATTTAGGATTTTATTGCTTAAATCTTGTAGTTAGCATTCAAAGTTAAAAATTACAACCAAAGGGTCAAATGAACACCACCAAATCTTTCATTTGGGCTTAAAATTGAACACACTTGTAATTTTTATCTTTAATTATTGCTTGATCTAATTTTGTTTATAAAAAATAGAGGTGTTGCATGTATGCTCTTCCATTTATCCCCTCTAGGGAACCCTTGGAATCAAAAGCACCATTCTTATTGAAAAAATCCTAGTCCAAGGCTTAGAAATAATGTTGTCTAAAGCAGTCTCCAAAAACTCATCAAAGTTTAGGTGACCTTGAAAATGACCCTAAAGTCTTTCTATTAGTCTTTCATTTCATTAAAACTTGGCTTACAAGGGGGAGGTCATTACCTCCCATGAGTTCTTTAGGGAAGCTGTGACCCATGGTTTTACCTCCTTGCATTAACTTCACTTACTCTTTTTGAGTTGCACATGGGATGTATCTACATTTGGACATCACACTACACTAAGTGAATAGTAGGATGTAGTGGTTGTGAAAAAGACTATACCTTTTTACAACTAGCCAATGTCATGGTCACCTAATTTTTGTGCTTTTCTTTTGCATCATTTGACATGAAAGTCATTGTGTAATTGATTCCCCTAGAAACATTTAAAATCTTGATAGTTTAGTCAACCCCATATTGTCATACCCTTGTTAGGATTTGGACAATTATACTTAGTGTAATTTGGTCATTTTTGCTTGGTATGTTTTGAGACTAAAACTTATTTTTTTTTGTTTATAATACATGTCAAAATAATGTATTTGAGTTGAGGGTAGTGTTATGATACCCAAATCATGTCAAAAAATTTTGAGCCTTTTGAGTCTTTAAAACATAACATAGACCACATCATTCAAGCATGTTTACGCCATTAAGCTGCTCAATTTATTTCAAGACTAGTTTACCTTGTATTAGAAAGCATTGTTTTAAACCATTTTATGTATACCATTTAGACTTTGTCTTGTGTTGTCATGTTGTCTGATCTTGTCTAGCTTGTTTGGTCAAAACCTAATTTTCAACATTGAGTTTTCAATTAGCCTTGTCAAGTTTGGATTCAAACATTGATTGATTTCTATTTAGGCCTTAATTCATGGGGTTGATACACATATCTTTCTCTTTTGGATTGCATAACATTAGTTAATCGATCACCCAAATTTAAAAACTATTGATGGTTTGTTTGTTTAGTACCTATCCTTATCATTGTTCATGCCTTTATTTGGGAAAACATGGTCTTTCTTCAAAGAGACTTTTGTCTTATGCCTTATGCCAATTGATCATGTTTATGTTTGATTCTGTGTGTCAGGTTTATGTCAAATTTATTTCCAAACTTGTTAGATTAAATCAAATCACATCAACCTTTATTTCAAGTCTAGCTTTTAACACCATTTGGCCGAAATTCCTAACATGCCTATTTGTTTGAGCCTAGATTTTGACTCTGCATTTGGACAAAAGACCTGGTAACTCAACTTTTCCCTTTCCTAGTTTAGACCTTGTTTGGAACACTTTGACCTAGACGTTTGATATGTTGATTTTTATTCAGACACTTGACCTTTTGTGCATATGATATTTTATATTAGGCATTTGATATTAGACTATTTTATGCCAAGTCTTAGCACAAATCATTTTAGAGATATAGCTATACTTTCAGACCATATTGGAGATACAGCTCCACCCCTTCAACCAAGTTAGACCAAGTTTGAACCATTTTTCCTTTGGACATAGTTTTTTAGAGTTTATAGAACTCTAAACCTTTTTTTTTAAAGCTTTCATCATTTATGTGGATATGTCTAGCTAAACTTATGGTGTAGTTACATACAATCCAACTTATGATAGAATGGCCGCACAAAATCCCACTAGGAACCCCTATAGAGAAATATTTTCTAAGGAGTTTTATTATTCTCCCTACAATACTCCATATGGGGAACATAGTCAAAATCTACAAAATCCAAATTGAGACCTTGATTAGCATGAAAACGCTTGTGAGAAGGACTTTGAAGACCCAACTATAGATAATATTATTTGGCATATATCCATACCCTATTTACAATAGTCACTACATAAAACATAGTTAAGAACCAGCTTATGAGCCAACTCACAATTGGGATGATATAGTTTATGAAGAAGACTTAGATGCTTTGGCTTATGTGAGTAATTAGGCTCCACCACATCGTACCATTTCTATTCCAAGACCACAATGCCAAACCATTTCTATACCAAGACCTCATCCTTTGGCTTGTGTAAGAAATCAAGCTCCATAATGTCCCTTCATCATCCCATGACCTAGTCCTTTGACTTGTGTGAGAAATTAAGCTCCACAATGCCCCTTCATCATTTTAGGACCTATTCCTTTAACTTATGTAGGCAATCAAGCCCCACAATGCCCTATTGTTACCATTTTAAGACTTCATCCTTTGGCCCATGCAAGTAATCATGCTTCTCAATGCCCTACCATTATCTAACCACAAGCCATTCCTCATCCAGAACCAATCCCATCCAAACCTCAACCAATCTAATCCTTTGAAGACTAAGCTATGTTCAAAACTAGTATCTTCCAACTCATTAGAAACCAAGGTCAAGAGAACCAACCAATCCAATATTTTTTTATTGAACCAACCACTTATAATAAGTCAACCTATGATGAATCACCTATTGATCCTATACTAGTTGTTGAGGAGTCTCACACTAAGGAGCCACTCTTTTTCAAGTCACTTCTTAATGATTATAACTGCCTTTGGGAAAATCATTACCTCAACCATGTGTTTATTTTTCAAAAGCCTCCTATTGACAATCCAGTGTTTGAGGAGTTGTCTCTTGACCTTTTTCCCATCTTAGAGGAGTCCCACTCTAACAAACTAGTTTTTGTGGAGTCTATTATGCCATCGCAGGCTCTTACTTATCCAAAACCATATATTCAACAAGACTCATTATAATAGATTACCCATCAAATGAAGAATCAGAGTTAGAGTCGAGTTCTATTCTTGAAATGACATCATATTTACCATCAAAATCTAAATCAATATCATTCTTAGCATCAGATTTAGAGAAGCTTGAGTTAGAATTAGATTCAGAAGAAGAATATGTTCATGGTTGTTACAACATTGGTTATGCATGCCTTGTAAATCAATTTGAATACATTTATGATCCTTTTATAATTTTTGAGGATGAGTAATTCAACTTCAACATAAGTTATCCTAGTATCTTCTATGAGGATTATGAAGCCTCTCCCCATTCTATTACCATTCCATAAGCCATTTCCATCAACCAAAATAGCCATATCATTGACATTCCATCCCCCACAAGTGTCGATTGGGATCAATAGAATTACACTTTATTAAATTGCATCTATGGTGACATAGCAATTGAAAAAGAGAAATGAGACCAAGACCACATTCATATAGTATAAGAACACTCTCCTAGTGAAACCTTTTTGGAGGTGCTAGAGGACAATCAAAGTTAGCACTTAGCATCTTCTCATAAAAATGTTTTAGAAGAACTAGAAGATAATCAAAGTCAAAAGTCAACATTCCTTAGTGAAACCTTCTCAAATGTGCTATGGGACAATCAAGACAACTTCATTGGTGAAAACCTCTTTGAGGCACCAATAGCTAAGCATAAAAGTTATTCACTACTTGATGAAGACAAAATCAAAGATCAAATAAAAATAGCTTCCAATATATAGCCTAATCGGATGGTAGCTACTCTCAAGATCAAATAATAGAAAAATCTAGTGGTCTTCTCGAGAGAACAAGTCTTCAGCCCCACCATAACCAAAGTTATGTTGAATCCGACATCAACAACATTATGTGTGACTGAAAGTCTTGATCTTCATTTATTTTCCCACCATTATACATTCTATTATCATCTACCATTTCATGTCACAAATAAACCTACCATCTATAATTTGTCCCTATTTTCCATCCATGGTTGCACTTTCCTTTGTAGAGGCTATAAAGATACCTTGTCTCGATGCTTAAAAGAATCAAAATCAATGACCAAGGAAGAACACAACAACATTCTCAACATCTAAATTTGTAGCCAATTATTGATGGAATAGCTATTCAAATAAGGTGTGGGATAGCAATTAACATGATCAAGTATCTTGTTTGTATCATTTTTTTATTATGACATGTATTTCCCCATCAATAGGAACAATATAATCAAAAACCACACCTAGGCCAAAAACATGTACCATGTCATTTCACATTGCCATGCCATTTACATTGTTACATATCCATTTTCCATTGTCACATATTCATGTTATTCACCCTATCACCTAGGGAAAACCTTCTTACCATTTTATGCATCTTATCGTTATATTCCTATCTAGACCAAAGCCTATTTTTAATCATCCTACCCAATCTTGTTTTGATTTTGGTTCTTTTGATTCTTCTCACACTTTTTGCAAGAGGATTCCAATCAAGTTTCAATAATCAATAAATTCTATGTTTAAATGATAATCTATGAAATTAGTGTGACATTTAATCTGACAAGATATCTTTCATCCTATCAAGTTTGTTTATGTGAGCTTGATTATAATCGCCTATGGGTAAATTAGTGTCTCACCAATATTTTTACTAATTATAACCACCTATGGTAGAATTAGTATCATTAACCTATGTCATTGTATCCTATTTATAATCACATGTGGATAAACTAGGGGAAACACTTGTTTATCATGCATTGTCGCATCACCTTACTGTTACTATTTTCATTTGACTATCCATTTTTCAGATATGAGAGCTTATTGGGACCTAGTTGGTTTTTCCTTGCCTTTTGTGTGGATAGATATACTATGAATTGAGTTAATTTTAGGACTATGTGGGTCATGCTCAATTCATGTTGAGGTCACCTCAGTCCCCTTTTCCAAATGCTCTTACCATTTTATGAGCAACCTAAGCTGAACACTCTCATTGTTTTGTGATCCAGTATCTTGTCATTCTCTAATGAGTTAAGATACCTCAAAATGCCAAAAACATTCATAACATTTTAAAATCCAAAAATATTTATCCTATCTAATAATCCTAGTTAGTTATCCTTGATCCCCCTTACTAGGGCATTGTCATTGTTAGGATGCTTTCTTTTGCTTTTCTTCTCAATATTTTTATTTGTTTATTTATTTCAAGTTGTTTATTTGTTTGTTTGATTTTTGTGTGTTTTATTTATTTATTTGTCTTCTTACATGTTTGTTTACTTTCAGCACTATTGCCTTGACTTAGTCTATATGTGTTCATTAGGTGATTCTTTGAGCACATTATTCTTGAGTCCATCCATATTCATACATCAATATTATCATCATGGTTTTTATCATTGGTGTATTATTTTTGAGTGTTTATTGGATTGAGATTCAGTCCTTATGCATATTTTGGCCAA
Source organism: Torreya grandis (assembly GCA_037957365.1). Classification (NCBI taxonomy): domain Eukaryota; kingdom Viridiplantae; phylum Streptophyta; class Pinopsida; order Cupressales; family Taxaceae; genus Torreya; species Torreya grandis. Next base: position 865,239 of record JARHVA010003694.1, on the reverse strand, counting down.
GTCTTCATGGTGTTTTATCATGAAGCTTACCATCACATGCTATAGAAAAAATCAGCTTCAAGAAGGTCTACAATCAATGGAGCCCCAAAGTTTCTCCTTGGAACCTTGGAAAATCCTTCCATCCCACCCTTGATCAAATCAATCCATTGACCATTATAGTTGTATCATTACTAATTAGGATGAGCATCTCCTCATTAGCATGTACAATTGAATCATTCATACTGATCAATTGTATTCCTCTATCCATCTCTTTCATCACTTTATACCACTCATCTTTAATCTATATTTCAGGTTATATCCTTGATTTATGCTTGTTAATCATCCATAACTAGGGCACCATAAAATTTAGCCAATCCAAGTCTGCTTAATGATTATAACCACCCATGGGAAAATCATTATTTTGACTTTTATTCTTGATTATAACTACCTTTGAGTGAATAAACATCATTTTTACATCAATGCATGCAAGAATTTTCTCATTTAGATTAATCTCAACCATGGGTTAATTCCACCTTTCTTCTTGTTTATTTTCGAGGGACCACCCATCAATAAATGTGACAATCACTCCCTCAAGGGGGCATCATCATAGGCTTCCCAAAATGATTTAGAGCTTTGTTCTTTAATCATCATCTTCTTTTTGGCATACAGGCTTTTTCTCATTATTTGAGAAGACATTGCTTTACCTATGATTTTCAATTCCTTTCCAAACAAGGGAAAACTTTAGACACCTAAATCTAGCCATCAATAACCTCCAACCAGGGTTTTGACCAATTTCCACCAAAATGCACAATTTGACTTAAAAACACTAAATTGCATTAAAAGCTTTGAACCTAACATATTCAAGTTCCAATTTTGGATAGAGTATCATTAAATGGGTTAATGTAATTTATATGCTAGCTAACTTTGATCAGATAATTTTGAGTCAAAATGCTTATTTTACACCTAGGTGCTTTGGATTGTTATTTCCTATCAAACCTCTTACACAAGACACATGCCTTTGTTATTTGGTGTTGGAAACATCCTAAATAGAAATACGGTTCCAATGTATCTGACATTGACTTCTAACTCTAATACAATCAAATTTTGGACCAATAACAAGACATTCTGATCAATTTGAGTAATTTGTGCATTAAAGTGTTTAATCATGCTTAAGAGCTAATTAAAATAAATTAGAGCCTAATTAATAATTCCATAAAAACTTGTTGAATATTATTTTTGGAAATGAATATTGAATATATGCATCATCAGGTGACCTCATTTCTTGGGAAGACATCCCTAAGCCATAAATATCACAAATATCAAGATTCATGCCTCCCATGCCTCATCAATGCTCTCCATGCCTCTTAATTTCTCCTTTATCCCAAATATTGATGAGCCTATTTATATATTTTAAATACATAATTAGATTAATCTTTAGCCACACATCTTAATCTTGATATGGATGGTTCAATTTGATTCTAGCCATTTTCAAAACTCTATAAATATAGAGGCTATGAACATCATTTCTAAGCTATTTTGGTGTAAAGTTATAATGTACAAATGATTTCAAAAACTATTGCAATTAGTGTTACCATGACAAATTGATTCCAAACCAATCCAATCTAAATCTAAAGGTGCCAAGGAGATATGGAGGTATCCAAGCTTCCATTGATGAATATTTCATGAGCACAAACCGAGCAAGCCACTACAACAAGCATTTTGGAGCATCCAAAGAAGGTAAAAGAAGGTTTCTTTTGCATTTTAGTTGTATTTTTTATTCATGTTTGTTAACTAAACTATCACTAGTGTATAGGCCTAGATATTTTATGCTATTTAGTGTGTTTCTTTCATTTTATTTTCATTTTGACACTAACATGATACTAACCATCCTCTCTTGAATCAAATTCCTAGCTCACATTTAGAAATTCAATAAAATTATACTTTTATAACTTAAAATTTTAATAATTATACAATTAATTTTTTTTTAAATTAAATTATATTATCATTACAACACTCTCAAAAACAATATTATCAACTTATCATATTTTATCAATAGTAACAATAAAATTCATTTTCAAGAAACCTTGATTTAAGCTCGCATGTGCTCTCTTGTTCTCAAGAAACCCTGATTTGGATTAGGGGCATAAATTTAGTTTGAAACTTGATCAAAAAATTATCATATTATTTTTGGATAGGTATAAATTAATTATACTTTTAAAAATTTTAAAATCTCCAAAACTCTTTATCAAACTCCCTACGAAAAATTCATAAAGAAAAGTGCCTAATTATTGTCTTGGGGATGGCCTGGATATATTATTCAATGATTTGAGTCTATTTTGAATTGGTTTAAATTGAATGATAATTAATTTATACTTATACATTAATTATACACAGTTTAAAATCAATTTATGCCATTGTAGGGACCTAAAACACTCATTTTTAACTCTATTTGTGAGTGACAAAGTGAAGAAACTTATTCCCTTCATGATCAGACCTGTGTATTGGGATTTTATCTCTAATCAATTAAAATAAAAACTTTAAACCACTTTTAAACATTTAATTACATTAAAATATACTCTCATGTCAAATTTGAAGATTTTTCATTGAAAAAACTCAAAATATTCACTTTTTGGTGTTGACTAGTTTACCCAATTTCATTTTTTAACACATTTAAGTCTATGTTTTGCCATTTTATTGAGTTTTATGCCACCTAAATACATAATTAATTTTTAATTATTAATTTTAATAAAATTATTAGTATTATAATAATTGGATTTGATCAAATAATCACTTAAACCACTCAAAATTTGTCTTTTTTTATTGTCTCTTTTGTTTTCTTAAAATCTTGATGCTTGAAATTTTACCTTTATCTATTAGTTGACATATAATTTTAATTGATTAATATTTATAAATATTTTATATTACCCATAAAATATTAAAACAACTTTATTTTTAAACAAAGAAGTCAAAAATATGAACATACTGCTTAAAACCAAGCCTTGAAGGTTTAAGAAGGGTTTTAGAGCACTTGTTCTTAACAATTGTTCCTAAATTTATGAAAATATAACCTAAAACAAAATCATGTATCTTTATTGAATAAGGTACCTAATATAATTCTAATAAATTTCAATCCAACTCCTCTTTACCTTCATATACTAAGCATTTGAAAATTACCTTCACTAGCTTGCAACTAGTTAGTTTGAGGAGGAACTTTTGTCAAAATTTAGACTTGTGAGTTGTTCATAAGAATGTTTTTATATTGATTAAAGTTTTATGATATTTTTTAATACAATTTTTTATATTTACTATATGGATTTATTCTCCTTAAAAACTTGTACATAAATAATTTTGACCAATGGTGGCAAAATTGTTAACATTTTTGGTGACTTTACTGGGATGTTTATATGCTGAACACTCAAGACCAGTAACTCTATCCATTGGGTTATGGATATATGAAAACATTAAAAAATATTAAACTTAAAAATTCTTTTCAAGCAACTCTAAAACTGATAATTCCCTCAAGTAACTACAACACTTGTGCATGAACACCTATTGAATTGAAAATTAGAATAGCGACCAACTTAAAAAAGTGTGCAAGAAATAATATTTGAATTTGAGAGAAAATGTATGTAAATTCATAGGTAATATGAATAAAATAGTAACTATAAATAAATTTCATATAGGGCCTATGAACATTATCAATATATTGAATCATTGAAGAGATATAGTGAAACTACAAAAGAACCAATACAACAATTGCCCATGACAGTACAAAGAATTGAGTCCACAATTATATGTTGGAAACAAGAAATATAACCCATTGAAACATCAATATATGGCTCAAAAATCCAAGTTTTATGACTCATAATCCTATGAAAGAGCCTAATATCATTCCATCCTTGAAACCTTTTTGGACCAAGACCCATGATTATGTCATGCTTACTCTTGAGAAAGAGCCTCCTCCTATACCAATCCAAAATCAAGATATGGAGAAAAATTTAGTAATCCTAATATTCCTTACTCAACCAAGGATTTTATTATAATACAAAATAATTTGATACAATATTCAAGTTGGAAGCCTTCTAATGTTAATGATGTGCAAAATCAAGCTTCATTATCACAGATATAGTAATTCCTCAAATGATAGAAGAGGAAGATTTTATTCAAGAAGAACAACACAAAGAAGCCATTATGAAACAAGGTAAATTTAATCATGGACAAGTATAATAGATGTAACCTTGATTAATTTTTAAGTTGATGATCATGTGGTAGTAAATCAGATTTGAATGCAGCAAATTAAATAACTTTGTTGCATCCATTACAAGATCCAAGATAAAGGTTATAGATGATACCTACGAGGTAATAAATACTTAAAATATTAAAAATATTATTTATAAATGTACTAATGATCATATTTATTCCCATTTAACTTATAAAAATCAGTATGTTGAAGTAAGCAAACTTTACTAAGTACCTCAAGCACAAGAGCATTTTATTGATCCCAAGGTACAACCAAAGGTTGGAGGCTCTTCCTTCAACATAGTAGATCATATGAGGAAGGTTAGCATTATCATTAATATGTGGAATTAATTTTATATATCAAGATAAAAATAAACACTTATACATGAGATTTTAGGTCTTAGCTTGTCTATAAAACCAATCGAGAAGGAAAGTGTGATTCTAGCAAATTTAGATTAGTAAGAGAAGTAACAAGAACAATAGGTATATAAATTGGTAAAAGTAACAAAATAAGATAATAAACCAATTAATACACATCCTTTCTATATTTTCTTTACTATTTATGATACACTAATTCATAATTGTATGGTTGATAGTGGAGCAAGTAACACAGTAATGCCAAAATAGATTGCAGATAAATTGGGTTTGGTTTATGAGATAAACACTAAGGGTTTTTTTTAACTTGATGTTTCTATGATAAATATAATAGGTATAATTAAAAATCTAAAATTAACACTTCATGAATGCCCAAATGTGACTATTCAACAAGATGTGGTAGTAGTGGATCTTCCTCTATATTTTGCTATGTGTTTTAGATTAAGGTAAAAATAGGTTTTGAAGGGGCCCCAAAACCCTTTACATCAGATAGATATAAACCTTAAGCACATCCAGGAAACAAATAACCTGGAACTTACAAAAGCAAAACCAGATAAGCCAGTAAACAAAAAACAGGCTACAAGAGCTAGACAAACAATAACAATTAGTTATTATTTATTTTTTTTACAAGACCGAAGCTTCATATCTAGAGGAGGGACTAGAAGCTTAGATTTTTTCCTCTTTACAGTAGTCCAGCCATCCTCTACCTTAGCTGCCTCAGCAGCCCATTCCATAGAAGGCCAAGAATCATGAAGCCCAGGGGGTGACAAATCCTCAGCCAAAGCCTTAGGAGAACCAGCCACCAACTGACTCATAGGAGAAACATTCAAAACAGGTGGAGGAACCACCACCTCCTCAGAAATTAGTTTAGAAAGATTACATAATCCAATCTCCTCTGAACCTTCAACAGGAACCATCTCCAGCTGAGACTCCTGATCCGTCGAAACAGATAGGATATTCTTATCCTTCTCATTCTCAGAATCAGTCGAAGCTTCCTCAGGTTGTTCTGCAATATAGTGATCATGATCAGCTTCTGCCCACCAAGAAGGAGATCTTCTAGGTCTGGATTTCCTTGCAATGCACCTGGCTACAACATGCCCCGTCAGATGACACTTTCTACATCGAAAAGGTAACCCTTCAAAATCTAACATTTGCATCCAAGATCCCCTAGGGGAATCCAGACAAATCACCTCAGGAAGGCCCTTAGAAACATCTACCTCAACCATAAGGTGAGCACAGGTCGATCTAAAATACCTCTTGGTTTCCGCATCCACAAATAAAAATTCCCCTATAGCATTTCTGATGGTTTTAAACACCGAATCATGCCATAGATGCAATGGTAAATTAGGGAGCCGAACCCAGACAGGGATCTTATTGAAAGTTTCCGTTACAGAATTGAAATCCATATGCCACCGTTTGGCGAAGAGAGGGTATTTACCCTGCCAGAAGAAATTTCTATTGGAAAGAATGGTCTTCCTGTCCTCAGCAATGTGAAATAAAGCTATAAAAAAACCTTTACCACAAGGATAAATTTCAACATTTCCATCAATTAGTGGCAGCCATGTCTGGGATATCCAGCCATGTAATTCGGCATGAGATGGCCAGAAGCCATGAAATCTACAAATAGCCGCAGACTTTGAAAAATACTCTGTCTGATCAAATATTTCCTTAACAATATCAAGATCAAGATTAACCCTGACAGGTTTTAAAGCACTTACAGGTGATTCGCTTAGTCTCCCCGCAAAAACATGGCATTTCACTTCATGAATTTCAGCTTCAAAATCAGCCATGTCCACATAAGATCTTCCCTTAGATCTAGGGACAAACCCAAAAATAGGGGAACCATTTACAGAATCCTTCAATGGAGGAGAACCCCCATCCACAACCAGAATCCTTTCCCCATTCACTGGTAAAGGATCATCCACACCAGCTGCCAGATCTGTGGCCACCTGGACCAAGCAGGAGGTACGCGCTCTTGCCTGAGTACCCACGGCGTTCAAAGTCTCCATGCACGCGCAGGGATCAGGGGCGTGCGCGCGCGCTGGGAGCGTTCAAAAAAAAAATTGCTATGTGTTTATCATGTGATTTCACTTCAAATATAGGTGGGTATCTTTTAAATGATTGGATATACCTCATGTTCATAAAAAGGTATGTAAAAAAAATTATAGTTCATTCAGAGCTTATTACTTTTTTTATCTAGAACCATACATGCCTAGTATTATTAATGCTAATTGTGTCATCTCGGATGAAGTAGGGGAAACTAGTGAAGATGAAGCAAACTCATTTCTTGATGGTGTACCTAATTTTTTTTATTAATTAATTATGTAATAATATCCATGAGTATGATCCTTAAAATATTATATAAGAATTACTTGGAATATAATATTTTCACGAGGATGGTACACAAATTTTATCTCTATACAAATAAGGTGAGCTAAATTATGGTTTATGGTAAATCTATTTTAATGGCTCATGGAATAAACATGGTATAGGGGCTGGTATGATGATTATTTATCCCTATAAATAAAGGTACTTTTTTTTCATAAAATTTTAATTTGCATGTTCTAACAATGTGTCATAATATGAGGTTTTAGTTCATGGTTTACAATGAGCTAGGAAGATGGGAGCTAATCTTTTACATGCATTTAGAGATAGTGATCTTGCATTACATAAAGTAAGAGAGATTAATATATGTAAGAATCAATTTATGAAATCATATAAAGATAGGCTATGGGATATTCTATAATGTTTTTATGCATTTGACATACATGCAGTGTCTACAGAGAGAAATAAGCATGCAAATAGGTTGATTGTATTTTGGGCACAATTTGACATTCTAACTGATGTAAAGAAAGGTAAAATTCATACATACATCAAGATTATGGTAATACCATCTATTCCTGATAATAATTTAAATTGAAAAGTTTTTGAATATGTTGATCAAGTTGTTCTTTACCTACAAGAAGAGGCTAAATTTTCTTCTAAAAATTAATCAAAACTTTTACAGCAGTATGGTGATCAAATAGTTCAGCTCAATTCTAACAAATTATCTAAGGGTCTTGTCACACTTGTGAATATTTTTAGTAGTGATAATGAGGTAAGAAGGGATAAATCTTCCTTTTCTACGAAATAATAACACTTTTCAAGCATTGACATAGTCAATGGGAAAGCTCTAAAACTTGGTAAAGTATGCTCTCAATCTAGAAAAAAATTGTTGATTTATGTAAATAATTTGTTGATGTGTTTGTATAGGAGTACAATTATTTTAAATGCTTTGATCTTGGTTTGGATCAACACACTATTGAATTAGAAGAAGGCATTAAACTAGTGAGTCAAAGATGAGGGTCAGTTAATCCAAAGTTAAAACCTTTGATGAGAATAGAGCTTCATAATTTTATTGAATCAAATATCATCTTTCATATCAAGCATTCCACATGGATTGGTAATCTTGTTCCTGTGAGGAATAATAATAGAGAAATTAGATTGTGTGTGAATTTTTGTGACTTGAACAAGGCATCACTCAAGGACCATTATCCATTACCATCAATGAAGAAAATACTATAGTTAGTGCCTAATTCAGCATGATTTTCATTGCTAGATGGTTATAGTAGATGTAACCAATACTTGTGAAGGAAGAGGATCAATTCAAAATATCCTTCACCAAAAAGTGGGGCACCTTTGCATACCAAAAAAATTCATTTCATTTGTCCAATGTAGGAGTAACATTCTAAAGATCCATGGCTATGGAATATCAAGGTTTGATCAATATATTTGTTATTTTGTATTTAGATGATGTTACAGATTTTTCAAAAGATGAAAATGATCACATGCTTCATTTTGCAGAGGTATTTGAGAATTTAGACAATATGGGGTGTCACTTAACCCAAAGAAGTTTTTGTTTTTAGTACATGAAGGTAAACTCTTTATTCATGTCATTTCTAATCATGGTTTGAGTATTAATCCAAAAATAATAAAGGTTATTCTTGTATTGTCCTTGCCTAAACATAAAAAAAGTGTTGCAAATTTTCCTTGGTAAAATTAATTTTATAAGAAGGTATATATCTAATTTTGAAAGTTTTTTAAATCCTCGTACATTTATGCTCAAGAAAAAATAGAATTTTAATTAGACTAATTAAGGTATAAAAAGTCTTAAAGACATCAAGCAAGCCATTGCTACTGCTCCCACTCTCATCAATGCTTATTTTTCAAAGGATTTTGTATTATATGCATATGCTAATGTTGATACATTTTCAGGAATATTGACACAAAAAAATTCACAAAATTTAGATCAGCTAATAACAATCTATATCCAATGTTTTCAAGAGTATGAAACTAGGTACACATTTATTTAGAAACATGTACTTTCAATTATCATATGTCTCAAAACATTTAGGCACTTGTTATCTAACAACAAGATATATGTGATGGTTTCCCATCCTAGCATCAAAGAGTTCTTATTAAACAAGTACATAAGTGAAAAGAGAGTAAGATGGATAATTAGGGTCATGAAATATGATGTAGAAATAAATATAACCAAGAATATTATAAGCAAATGGTTATGTGAACACTTGGGTCAAGATTTATAGGAAAGTAAAAGGTAGTTTTGATCTTGAATGATGAAGATATTATATCCAATCATACACCTTCACAAAGTTAGTTTCAAAATATGGTAATTTATCTTCAAAGTGATATGTTTTTTCCAAATTTAAGTGGTTCAAATATAATACACTTTTGGATGAAATCTATTACTTTTTTACTATTTGATGGTGTTTTGTTTTAAAAATATGTTAATGGCATGTTGTTGAGATGCATAGAGCCAAGTCAAGTTTAAAGATTACTTAAATAATTTCATGATGGAAATGTTGGAGGCTAGTTTTATTCAAGTAAAACATCCCTCAAAATCATGAGGGGTGGATAATATTGTCTTAACATATTCAAATATTCCCATGCATGGGTAAGGAAATGCAAGAAGTGTGCATTGTTTGTAGGAAAAGAGAAGCTTGTTGCCCTACCCCTTCAACCCACCTAAGTATATCATCCCTTTTTCCAATATGGTTTGGAATTCATTGGTCTCATCAATCCACCTTATATTATGGGCCAAAATCATATACTTATATCCACTTATTACTTAACTAGATGGACAAAATTAGTGGCTTTAAAAGAAGCAAATGAATATAGTGTCTTGGAATTCTATGAAGGTTTGCTCATAAGGTTTGGTGTTCCTTCTATTATAATTTTAGATAATGCTATGGCATTTTTAGGAACTAAATTAAGTCAATGGGTTTGTCTAAAATGGTGTGTATTTCATTAATTTTGCAAATTATTATCCACAAGGTAATGGCCTTGCTGAGTCTACTAACAAGAACTTGTTAAAGATCATTAAAAAAACAATTAAATACAATAAAAGGAACTGGTATTTGAAATTAAAATCATATTTATAGGCTGATAATATCACATTAAATAGATCCATTTATAATTCACCCTATAGGCTAGTATATGGGAGAGAATCTAGATTGTCAATCTCACTTGAGCTCATTTCTTTTAACTAATGCATTAGCTGGAATTATTGGAAAGTGGACCCATGGAGGTGAGATATGCTAAACTTATGGAGTTATAATAACTCAAAAATCATTACATGTTATATATGTATATGCATAAATCATAGGAAAATAAAACATTTGTTAGAAAATCATCTTCAAAATGCTTCAAATAAGGTGACTTCATTCTCAAATGGGATGAGGATAGAGCAAAACCAAGAAGACACACAATGTTTGACTCAATTTTGAGTGGTATTTACATTATATCAAGATAAAATACTCACAAATCCTTCCAAATATCCAATATGTATGGTGGATCTCCCAATTATAGTAAATGGTATTCATTTTAAGCATTATTGTTGAAGATAGGTTCTTCTTTGTACATAATAGCTAGTCAACACCAAAAAGTGCATATTTTGAGTTTTTTAAATGAAATCTCTTTAAATTTAACATGGAGGTTTTTTTTATGTCCTTGAATTTTTTAAATTGGTTTCAAGTTTTTATTTTACTAATGAGAGATAAAATTTCAATATATAAGTCTGATCATGAAGGGAATGAAGGTTTCTTCACTTTTTTGCTCACAAATAAAGTTGGAAATGGGTGGTTTATGTCCCTATAATGGCAAATTTTGATTTTATAGTGTGTATAATTAATTTAAATTTATAAATAAATTATATTTCAATAAAAACAAATTCAAAATAGGCTCATATCATTGAAAAACATCTCCAAGTCATCCCTAAGGTAACAAGTAGACACTTTTTGTGAATTTTTCTTAGGGAGTTTGGTGAAGAGTTTTGGAGATATTAAAAAATGTATATTTCTTACCCATTGATACATATCCAAAAATAATATTATGAGTTTTTTTTCATGCCTTTAACTCATTTTATACCCTCTAATCCAAATCAAGGTTTCTTGAGAACAAGAGAGCACATACAAGCATAAAATGGTATTTTTTGGAGTTATACATGGAGTTTGGAACTAAAAATTTGTTTTAAGGTATTTGAAACCATTTTTATTATGTTACAATAATATTTTTTCTCTTTATATATTTAATTATTTATATTCATCAATTTTTTGGCTCTCACAATGCATTCAAGAAGCTTATCAAAGTTCCATAAGATGGGCATATGGTTGAAGAACCAGATTGGAGATTTGTTGTAGTCATAATCAAATGAATACTTATAAATAATATTAAATGACTAATTAAACATTAAAATTATCCCCTATCTAACTATGGAACCCCATTTTTGGATAAATTTTGCAAGTTCATTTCAATAACAAGAACTCTTCAATTATCCCTACAAAAGTGGAGTTTCAAAATATGCAAAGGTGAATAAGTGGAGTTAAGGTCTTGATAAAATTTAGAGCCCTATTTTCATGAAATATATCCATTTAAAAATGAAACATTCATATCACTTTTACCACACCCCCTGTTGGCCTATTTTTAGAAGAGACATGAGACCAAACATGCACGCAAGTCACATGCAAGATATCGTAAGATAAACTCTACATGTGAAGTCAATATAAGTTCAATAAACTCAGGATGCAAGTGAAGGTAATTGAATTCTAAATTTAATATGCATGAAATACCAAGAGGATTTAATAATATCAAAAGTTGCATGAAAGATCATAGAAATTTTACTCAAGATTTAAGATGCGTGAAGAACCCTTTGACTTGTCAAATCTCCCTCTCTCTCCTATGGAACCATAGTTCATGATTAAATAAAGTTTTGATTTTAATTTTATTCATAATAAATTTTAAATGGATTTTTATGTAAAAATGGAGTTGAAATTAGAGTTTAATTGGAGTTAACTTGATTATGAAAGTTTGAAATTTACCTAATCTGAAAGTAAATTCAAACAGCGTTCATTCCTTCTAAACTAGTATGAGTGTCTGTCAAGATATGTGTGTAAAATACGGATGCAAGAGAGATTGTATGAATATTAACTAAATGTGTGAAAATTATTAAAATTCTAAAGTGTGTCAAGTATAGGCATAATTGACCTTAACATTGGTGCATCACTCCAATTTTTAGTTTTCATTTCTATTTTTAACTTTAGCATTGTTCCTTCTACCCTTTTCCTAGTCAAGAAAACACAAAATTAGATAGTTTAGAGATAATTAGGTGACTATACCAAATGGAACCATCCCTTCATATAAATATTCTTTCCAACATAAGGTCCCACACATTATAGAGTTTCCATTGTATCAACATGAATGAGAATAAATCACATATTCTCAACAGTGCTTTTGAGTGATAATAGTAAATATGCAAAGAAGAACTCTAATAAATTTAATATAGAGACAATAATAATACATGGATATATAAATAAATTCAAAATACATTAATTATGCTACTTATATCTACCAAAATAGAGGAAAAGGAGTTAGAAATACTTATCTTCAAGATGAATCTGTCAAGGTTCAATCTCTCCCTTAGCCAATGGTGTTTTGCAAGAAGTTGTTTTTGGTTTGTAAGGATTACAAAGATAGGCTTTGTTGATGCCAACATACCCCTAATTATAAAAATTTTGGCCCTTGAGATGTTTTATAACCTTTTTATTGTTAACCTTGATATACTCTTAGATTTTTGTAGAATTTGGAGATCATCCATTCTACTAGGGTAACATAGTTTGTTTAAGCCTTGGTGTGCATAATGTTGCTAATGGTTTACCCTATTTTATGATAAATATAGGTTCCATGGAGAAAACACTAGTTTTTACTAGGCAAATAATCCACCAAATTTTTACTGGCATTTGGTCTGTGAAATTTAATCTTGGACCCCCTTCAGCAAAACCCTAAGTTTAAAACCTTTTGATTTGAATTCAAATATTGGTGAGAGTAATTTGGAAAGAAAATATTAAAGTAATTTAGAATTAAGTCTATTTTATATTAAGGCTTGGTCACATTTATTATCACAACCAAACCTTAGTAAAAAATTAAACCTAAGTCCATGTATTTTCCTTTTAAATAGCCTTGTTTATTCTAACCTCACCTTGAAATGGTTTTCCAGGGTCCTCTTTTATTTTCCTAGCTGAGCTCCTTTTAAATTAAAGTTTATCCTAAGTTTTTATCCTAAGACACCCTTCATGTTTATTAATAAAAATGAGGACTTATAATTAAAATTTATCCTAAATATTTATTAACCTCAAGTCTTAACTTAGCTTTTTCTATGAATGCAGATCCAATGGTCCTCGTTTCATCATGAGATCTGATCCAACAGTGTAAAATGAATGCAGATATAATTATCTTCACTTCATTATGGGATCTGATATAATGGAATGGGAAGAATAAATATCTAATGATCCTCACTTCATCATGGGATCTGATCTAATGGTGTGATAGGAAGATTGAAAAGTTAGAGCCTTACGAAGATGCCAAGTGGTAATCTCTTATGGCTAGCTTCATTGGTAGAGGTTCCCACTTATTAAATACAACCAATAACATGTGAATAATTGGATATTCATCTAATTTTCCTCTCTTCTCAAGATCCAATGGATTGCATTGAATCTAAGATCCTGGGAAGCTCCATGAAGATGCCATGTGGCATTCTCTCATTTGACCATAAGAACTTCACATATTTAAATTTAACACTCTTTTTCATGTCATTTGATGACCATGAGGATGTTTATGATGAATCCTATGGCCCTCACTTATTTATACAATCTTAATCCAATAGAGCAAGATCCTCAAGTGGAACCCAAGAAGCCCAAAAGCTTAACACATGAAAAGAGCTCAAAAATTGGAGATCAATGGTGTGACGGTATGCTAAGTGGCATAATTATGGGCTTAATACTTATGATGACCAATGACATAAAAGGCATAGGATTATAATCAATGGTTTTCACTTGATCCTTATATCTTGATCCAACGGTGTGAGACCAAAGGCAGAATTTAAAGACTAATGGCTAGTTTTCCTTTAGACAATTATGAAAATTGCCATGAAAATAAGCCAACTAGATGCCACATAGGATCCATGTAATTAAATGGAGATAAAACTTATATTTTATCCATATTTAAATGAAAAGGTATAAATTCAAGTCTCAATTAGATTTACAGACATGAATGAGCCTAAAGTCCAAATCACCTCCACCATTAAAGCTCCCAAAAAACCTAAAAACTTGCATAAAATAAGAAGATTGTGAATGGTCAAATCATAGTTGAACTTGATAAATAATTATAAGTATGAGAAGTACATTCTAGAGATTGTATGGATTTGATGCCAAGCATTTTGAAATTTTGAGAAATAATGGCAGCAAGGAGATAATAATGGAGGGTAGAAGCAAAGCTTTACTTGTCTACGAACCACCTAGGTAGGATTTTCAAGGACACAAAGTTAGACATCATGGCATTAAACAATGGATACAAGAATTGGTCCAAAATTTTCTTCACCATTGATGAGATTCAGGCCCTCACCTAGAATGAAAGGAGGATTGAAGTAGTCGACACCAAATACAAAGACCTAGTCACTATGTAATTAACTAATCTTCATCATGTACCTGCTAAACTTGAGGTACTTCATTGTATCAATGTACTTGCTCCCCTTTTTATAGAATGTAAGATATACGATGACTAGATTGTGCATGATGGCACATCTAGAAGGATTGAATATGTTTCCCCTGTAGCCTTTGAAGGCTAATATGAACTTCCACAGTCCCATGTTGATTTGGCCTTAGTCAAGAATTGGACCACTCAAAACGACCTTAACACCATCCTAAGGCCATGGCTCAACTAGAGAAATCATGTTTTTTGAGATTACCAAGGGAGAATTATAATTTCCTAGTTTAGGGAAAGAATTAGGGTTTCATGACCTTATTTAATAGGATTTTTGAGGTTGCCATAACCACTTATGTCAATCCCACTTGGGTTTCCTATGTGTATTTACTGATAGATCAATAGCTCACCCCTCCCATTGGAGACATGATAAGCATCCACCTAGGTCATCAATTTGTAGTCATTAAGAGGAAGACCAACAAGAAATTATTTATGATGTCATATTTTCTTGATGCTTTGCTTTCTTCTACCTAATTCTCTCACATCAAAAATTGGTCTCCTAGTAGTAGAATTATAGTCTCCCATCATTATTCCAAGCTACATATTTTCAAGTATAGGAACCATATGTAGTTTATTTATGATGGCATTTATCTCACTTTGGTTGAAGATGTCACTAGATCCCCTATGCCTAGGATGCACCTCTTGATCAAAAGGTATGTGGAGATGATGGGGGATGTATGGTATTATCCTGATTATATAGTGATTAGAATTGAGGGAACCTTATCCTCACCATTCAGTTTGCTTGTGTATGTACCAATCAAGCTAGCTAAGTAATAAATCACCTTTTAGATCATTAATGGAATTAATGGAGTATGCAAGGATAATAAGGTCTCCTTCACCCTTTTCCTCTCATAATTAGAAATACTACATTACAAGACTGGAAACAAACAAACATCATGTCTAGGTAGAGAGGATCCTTTGTTTTCTAAATGGATGAATGAAAAATGTGGGATCCTAGGGAGGTAGTAAAGAGCCATCTAAAGGACAAGAAGCTTATTAGACAAGTGTATGAACATTAGCTTGGGTTTTATGATCATGTATACACCAAGGCAAATAATTTTGAGGAAGTATTGGCAAGGCTAAAGAAGTACAATGCCAAGTTGGAACATAAGTTAACACATGAGTGGAAACCAATAGAATACATTTGGAAAATGCACCCACTCTAGTATCATTTCCTTCCTTTAACCTCCAGAACACCCCAATACCCCCTAGATATAATTTCCACAACCTCAGGACCCTAACAAGAAATAGTTAGAAGAAAGTCATGGTGAAGTAGCATCATTTTTAGGTCCTCCACAAAAACCACCATATCTAGTAGAACATGTGGACATGGTGGTTCTTGAGCCATATGAAATATTTGAGGCTATTCTCAAGGTTATTAAGGAGGCATATGGCTCAGATAGAGAGGAAAGAAATGAAGACCCTAACACCCAAGCAGGGCAAGTTGTAAAGACTCATGAATTAATGGAGGGGACCAAAAAGGATAAGGGAAAATAACATTAGTTGGCCCTAACCCCAACCATCAGTCAAAGAAAGAGGAAGATCGAGTTGACTCTTATGCCTGCTAGATCCAAAAGACCAATTATCCCATTTGTGTATCCAGCCAAGGATATAAACTTATTCAGTGATGAGTTCACCATCCATGGGCTAGTCATTCTAGATTGGTTCATATATGGGAAGATACAAAATATTCCTTCCATGGCCCATTCATGGGCATTGACATAGAATATCAGTATTGATATGCATGAGGACCTCCAACTATGGATAATTGAGATGATGAAATAACAAGAAGAAAGAATAATAGTGGAAGCAAAAGGGATTGGTGATGAGAAAATGGATGCTCGAAGAGAATCCAATGGCACAAAAGTGGAAGTTATAGAATCCACCAAGTTGATTGAGCCCACCACTATAGTTCATTTCAATCTAGATACCATAAGACTAAAAAAGATTACCATAAGGAAATTTTTGGTGGGTATAGAAGATTTCATCTTTTACAAGGACGAATAATTTATAAACGTAACTCCAGTAGGAGAACAGGAATTGGGAGAACATCACATCCATCAAGAATATAAGGAAAGCCTAGTTGGATCCCAATCAGCATAGGCAATTACAAGAATCAAAGGGATGAAGCAAAAGATTACCAATTTGGAGAGGGAAAAGTATAACCTTGAAACCCAAGCCATCCTCTACGTGCTTGATGAGATGAGAAAGATGATCAATGAGTCTTTATTTGACATTTTTAAATCCTTGAAGTCTATGAAACTCAAACAAAATGCCTTGATGCATCAAGCTCAAGTAGATAAATCCTTAGTCATCCAATGAAAAACCTCAAATTGTCATTTTTTTTATCTCATTAATATGCAAGTAAAAAGATAGATTCCAAGCTTTATAACTATTATCCTGGGACACTTGAGTGCAATCTTAGGAATTATTGTAGATAAAGTGTAGTATTTGAGCACATGACACAATAATGTCAGTGAGCTTGTGAAAGAATATGAGACTTTGATGAGCAAGATTGAGAAACTCCTAGCAACCATGCTAATAGAGCCTTCACAACCCACTACCATTGGGTTGATAGATGATGAGGAGTTCAAACAAAGAGCCACTTCCACCATCTAAGAAATAAAGGGAAGGATCTAAGGTCAGTCTAGTAGTGAGAACTACAAGATCATGGATATCATCTTTAATTCAAAAGAGTGGATTGTAGAGGTTAGAAGCGTTAAGGAGGCCATGGTAAGGAATGACAAGGAATTCAATAAATTGGTAGACTAGGAGGATGGATGTTTGATGAATCCTATAGTAGATTTGGAATTAACTAGTGAACAACACACTAAGGCTACAAACATCCTCCAATAAAGATAGCTAGGAGGCCCACCACCAACCTAATAGAAGATTCTATGGATTATAATTTTGCATACATTTGTAAAATAGAATATTCTATTATTTGTTAGCATATACAATTTTTTTAGGTCAATCTAACTTAGAAGGTCATATGTATTTTAGAATTTTCATACAAGGATAGTTTTCCTTATTTTACAAATATATATCTTAAGCACTGACTAGTACATTGCCTAAGCTTTCTATAAATAGGAAGTGTTACCATTTTGTAAGATATAGATTTTTTAGCAAAAAATTATATACTTAGAGAAATTAATAGAGTTGAAGAATTATTCAAATATTGTTCATCTTGTTTTTGTTAATAGTTTTTAGCTTGTATCTCAATTATTTGTCTAGATCTTGAATTTGAATGGTCTCTATAAAGTTTGAATTGCATTTTGGTACAAGGCTTCTAATCTATGCTATGTTAGATTAGTTGAAAAGATCATAAGTTGTTTTATTTTAACTTGTTTTACATCAAAGATGTGCATTAGCTATTTAGGTGTAGTAGTAAAACATTAAAAGAATACTTGGTTCCTACTTGTACTTTCAATTCATCCTTAAAACTTTACCCGGTTTGTGATAAAAATTGAGCATTAGATATTTTACATTGCATACTGGTTTATATGTATGTTCAAGAAATTGAGACCTTATCATGATGTTTGAGATAAAGATTTGAAATCACATTTATTTATTTTTTACCTTACACTCTCTCCTTTTCTTTATTTTAATGATCTTCATTATAGCTTAGATCTCATTGTCAATATCCACTTAGATTAATATAGCTTAGAAATTTGGTCAAGGACTCATCAAAATTTTCAAAGGTTGAACCAAGATGTCTCTTAACCACTAAATAATATAAATATTGTGGAATAGTCTACTTTGATTTACTTCTATTTCACCATAGGAACTATAATTGCCAAATACCTACAACTCATGCTCTAAACTCTTAACATTTTAAATTGAGAAGTGTTCTCTAAACTCTGAGAGCACCTGTGGTACATTTAGAAGTATCAACAGGAGAAGCTCTGTTGGTGCTAGAAGGAGGGCCTATACTTTTAGTATTAATTGATCAAGGTTGATGTTATCTTTACACCTCTGAGTAAATCTTTGCTCCAAAGTGTAAAGATCAGTGGTCTTGGAGATTTTTGACATATCTTTATGCTTTCTTGAGGCTCATATCATAGTTCTTTGGTAAATGATTATTTAATTCTATTAAATATAGCTTGGAATTTGAAGATCTACAACTTTTTGAAATTAGGATGGCTTATTTTGTTCAAAGATCAGGAGATCTCCTATAGATTTCAATTCATTTCAAACTCAAACTTGTAAAGATCAACTATATTTGCATAATAGGATACATCTTTGAGCTATCTTAGTATAAATTTGATGTCCTTTATCATTATTTTCATGAATCTTTGCAGAATTAGCTTACTGTGCATTTTTAGTCCTTGTTCCTTGTAAAAATTAACTTTATACATCATATCTCAAATAGGATTTCACATCTTTAAGATGAAACTACCTATAATTTGCACCAGATCATGCTAAAAAACAAGAAAACCTTTACTTGAGCTATAAAGTCATCAAAGAACTAGACATGATAAAGGTAAACAAATACTTTCCAAGTATTTACCCACTTTTCCTATTCAAGTTACCCCTATGTTCAAACCACCTCTAGGTATGGCTTGCTTAGGAAGCTCCCCCATTAATGTGAAAGGGTAGTCCATGATTTACCATGTAATCCTAAGAATTATTTACCCATATTTAGTCCAACTAGTGATGTAAATATAGAGGAACAGGTTAAGTCTTTTAAAGCTACTTTGAGATTATTAAATGTCATTTATGAGGATCTATCATGTAGGTTGTTCCCCTTTACTTTCAAATATGTAGCATATGAATGGTTCCTTAGTTTACTTTATGATTATCCTAAAATGATTTCAACACCCTTTTCATCGACTAATTTGGTAAGATTATTAGTCCTTGTGTCATTTATCATCAATTCACAACCATCAAGAGAGATGCAAGTGAGCATATAAGATCTTTCAATGCCATATTCTAAAAGACAGTTATCATGACTATGGAACCCTACAATCCTAATGATGTCCTAGCCATATAAATATATAAATATGTAGTAGATACTATGACTTTTGTGTTCCTAAAAAGATCTATCCTAATTATAGCTTCATTAGCCCAAGCCTATTCTAAATCAGTAGTTATCAGTGATCAAATGAAACCACAAGGTCAAATAGATTACTCCATTCACAATATTAACCCATAGATTCCTACTCTAAACCTTTTTCCCAATAATAACCAAAACACCCCTACTCTTAATCAACTCCCAACTTTGAGCATACTTCCCACTAGTTATGTTCCTCCTAATCAAAATCAGGGTTCTTAAATCACCAAGATGCTAATGGATCTTCTACCAATGGTCAAAAATCCTTAATACCAACTCCTGGTACAAGCAATAATTAGGTATATAATTTTGAGACCCCTAAAAATGAGAATGAATCTATTTTAAAGATGGTCCAAAAACTTAGCACTTGCTTCAACTGCAAAAATAAGTTGGCAATACGGGTGAGATTTTTGGAAGGAACTTTACTTTCCTAAAGTTCAACAGACCAAGAAATAGGTTTTAAAATGATATCTTCTACAAAAATATCAAGGCTAATGAACCCTCTTATACTAATAAGACCATGGACATCAATCTCATAGACATTGATTTTCCTTACTTTAGAGTGCATGCTACTGCTAAACATGGTGAGATTGATTACATTGAATTCTAAAAATCCCTTGAATCTTTTCAAGAGGAATTGGACATGTTTTAAGTGGTCCCTAAAAATGATAATGCTACAAATGCTTTTGGGTCTAAGTCATTAGACCAGGTCCATATGGTAGAAACATTTCAATTCCCTTTTTAGGAAGATAATGAACCAAAAAATATTCTTGAAGAGATCCAAGCATTTCAATAATTTTTGAAGACATATCCTCTAAGGAATAGGGAGTAGAAGAAACCACTACCCACTTTAACCCTCCTAATAGTTATGTGACCCCTCTTGATACTACTTCAAGGAATGACCCTGAGCCACCCAGAAGAAGCTCTTCTAAACCTAGTGTTGATTCCCCAAGTAGGACTGACTATAACATTAGTAAAGACATGAAGAAAATTAAGGCCAACACACTTTGCATTAGTTAATTTAAATTACTAAACAAAGATATTTTTTATTAGAGTCTTTATCTAAGAAACTTAGGAAGCCACCCAGGGCTGATAGTGCAAATGTAACCATGCAAATAGCCAAGGTAGAATCTCTGCCATTCCTACTCATAACCAATATATTTAGTAAGAATCTCTAAATTTTCCTTTTCGATTTTGGGGCATCAACTAATATCAAGCCTATGAGAATATGTGAACATATTTTATTGACCCCAATCAAGTCTGATGGGGTAGTCACACAATTGGAAAAATCAAGAGTCAAAGTCATTGGGGAATTATTAAATGTACACATGTAGTTAACCAGTGAACCTAGAGTGTAACAAGTCATTGACATTTAAGTAGTAGACATTCTCAATGCATATGGACTACTTTTAAGTAGATAATGGACCAAAGCCTTAAATGGATATATGTCTATTGATTGTTAACATCGATATCTACCTTAGAAGGGTGTCCCAAATTAGATAAGAGTGAAAACAGAGCCAAGAATGAAACACTTGATAACTGAATACAAGACTATCAATGAAAGGGTGAACTTTCTTGATTCTAACTTAGGAGTTTTCACTCTAGAGACTATAAAATTGGTTGGTTCCCAACACACTCCTATAGTACCTAGTTTATGGAATCTTTACGTTGATGGTGCTAAATACAAGTCTAGATCTGGATTTGGTATTGTCTTGATAGACCCTACTAATAAATAATATCATGCATCTTATAGACTATAATTCCCATGCACTAATAATCTAGCTGAGTATGAGGATCTCATCTTAGGGTTGTAATATGATATCAAAAACAAGTTCAAAGAGATACTTGTTTATGGGGATTCTAAACTTGTAGTCAACCAAGTGAGAATCAAGTACCAATGCAAACTCTCATATCCTAAGAGGTATAAATTTAGAGTATGGGGTCTAATAAACTCTTTTGAGGCATTCAATATCCTCTTTATCCCTAGAGAATAAAACAAAGTTACTGATGGTTTGGATTCTACTGTGGCCAATGTCATGCATGATCAGGATTCCCCTAACTTTACTATTGAGTTGTTACCCTGCCCCTCAATCCCAGACAATGTGAACCACTTCCAAATCTTTAATGATAATCATTAGATCCTAAAATTCATGACTAACTCAAGATATTTTTAAGCTCATATTATTTATGAAACTAATGAAAATACCCCTGAAAGAGAATTCAATGGCAAAATTATCTAGCTAAATGATAACAAGATACCTAAGGGGATGGTTTCACTATAAAGGTTGTTTGACCAGGATAAGCTCACTTAAATCCATAAATTCCCCAAGGTGAATAAGAAGGACTATAATGAAATAAATTTTGGACCCTAATATTAACCCCAACATGTTAATATAGGGAAGGTTTGCACAAAAATGGAAAACAAAAAGGCTATAGAGTTTTTCACCAAGTATAAAGACATAATAGCCTGGTCTTATGATGATTTAAAAATCTCTAATCCTAGGGTTATCACCCACACTATACCCCTCAAGGAAAATTGTAAACCCCTCAGGTAGAAAAAAATGCCTATTAACCCTATCCTAAAACCCATGATATATAAATAATTTAAGAAGTTTTTATATGCAAGGATTGTGTTTCCCATTTGGCATTCCACTTGGGTTAAAAATTTGGTTCTAATAAAAAAAATAATGGTGAAATTAGATTATGCATTAACTTTAGGAATCTAAAGAAAGCATCTAAAAAGAACAATTATCCCTTTCCCTCTTTAGACTGGGTAATACAAGTTATTTTAGGGTTTGCCATGATGTCTTTCCTTGATGGCTTTTCAGGGTATAACCAAGTGTTAGTTGATAAAGAAGACAATATTTACTAATAAGTGGGGAAATTTTGCCTACAAAAAGATGCCCTTTGGACTAATTAATGTAGGGGATTATTTTTAAAGGGCCATGGACCATAATTTCCAAGGTCTAGTGGTCAAGTGCATCATAGTCTACATGGATGACCTAAAAGTGTTCTCCAAAAATAGGGAAGATCATTTCACACACCTTTAGCAAGTGTTTGAGAGGTGCAAGAGGTATGGCAATTATATTAAACCTAAGAAAAGCATATTTTATGTTACTAAAGTTAATTTTTTAGGTCATGTCATCACTAAATATGGGATCTATGTAGATCCTGAAAGAGTGGAATTCATTTCTAAGATAGAGCTTCCAAACAGTCAAAAAGAACTAAAGTCATTTTTTGGCAAGATAAACTTTGTGAGTAAATTCATCTCAGGGTTTATTGAGATTATTAAACCTCTAAATGACATGCTTAAGAAATATGTCAAAGCTAATTGGAATGAGGAGTCCAAGAAAACATTTAACAATATCAAAGAAGCAATCAGTGAAGCCCCAGTATTAGTAAGTCTAAACTTTTCAAAGGACTTCTATTTATATTCATTTATTTTCTATCACACAATGGTTATGGTCCTAACTCATAAAGTTGATGGGAATGATCACCCAATAGCCTTTATGAGTACTAATTTCAAAAATGTTGAACTAAACTATTCCTTGATTGACAAATAAGCATATGCACTGGTGAAAGCAATAAAAAAGTTTAGGCATTACATCCTCAAAAATAAAGTGCATGTTATCTTACCAGACCCTATCATAAAAATCATGCTAAGTCAAAATGAATTAGGTGAGTGTAGGAGTAAATGGATGTCAATTTTGTAATAATATGATATAGAGATGAAAAATGATAAACTGGTAAAGTGTTAAAGCTTAGTCCAAATGATTTCCAACACCAGTCCTACATTACATATCATGCAAGTTGAGCAGCAAGAATTCCAACCTAATAGATGGTATGATTCTTTGATTCATTTTTTGATTGATGGTGATTTTCTTGTAGGGATCACAAGGTAAAAAAAGATATCCTTAAGACTCAAATCTTCTCACTATTTGATCAAAGATAGAGTATTGTATAGAAAGAACTTTGAATGAGTCTATTTGAGGTATGTATCCAAGGAAAAAGATTCTCAAATCAAGAGTACTTTCCATGAGAATCTAGGTAATGGACATCCATCAATAACAATAATATCCCATAAAATCCTAAGGGATAATTACTATTAGCCTACCATTTTTAAAGGTGCTTATAAGGATGTAAGAGAATGTCATTCCTATCAAATTGTTAGCACTAAAGAAACAAAGGCAGACATGCCTTTGCCACCAGTGATGATTGACAAACCCTTTGCATAATGGGGTTTATAATTCATAGGAGTGATTAATCCCAATTTATTTGAAGGCCACAAATATGACTTGACTACCACATACTATTTCATAAGGTGGATTGAAGTTGTAGCCACCAAACACTGTAGGATAAAAGAAGTGATCAAATTCCTAGAAGAAAACATTTGTATTAAATTTGGAACCCTAGTCTCCTTGGTGTGTGATAATGGATTTACATTTGTATCCATAGAATGACTGAATGCGATTATGACAATGGAATTTATCTAAATTTTTCTTCTAACCATTGCCCCCAAGGAAATAGAGTATTTGATTCTACAAACAAGAACCTAATCAAGGTAATCAAAAATTTTATTGAAGACAATCCTAGGACTTGGCACAAACTCCTCAAATATGCTCTATGGGTAGATAGAATTAGAATTAAGTGAGCCTTAAATGCATCACCATTCTTATTGGTCTATGGATAAGAACTTATCTTTCCTATCACCCTCAAGTTGCCCACATTCAGATTCATGCAAGAGTACATGGAAGAAATTCAAGAGCTTGCAAATTATAAGTTGCTAGATATCATTCAGATGGAAGATGCAAGGGAAGAAGCCTTTGCTAAATTCACCAAGAATCAAACCATAGTAAATATATGCTTTGATAAAAGGTCAAAGGTGAAGGTATTTAGATAAGGATACCTAGTATTCCTTTGGGACAAAGCATCTAAACCTAAGGGCAAGCATGGTAAATTCACACCTCTATGGATTGGCCCATATCAAATTGCTAACACACTTGGAAACATTAATTTCAAGCTAAAGGACCTTCAAGAATCAGAGTTCACATTACCCACCAATCAGAAATATCTCAAGCATTAGTTTTATATAGCTCTACTAGGGGTATTCATGGAATAAAATCTATAAGACTGGTTAAGGATAGGGTAAGTAGGCTAGTTGGTTTTTTTTTGCTTCTCTTTATTATTCAGTTTGTATATATTTTTTTGCCTTTTATTTTCCTTTATTGTTTCCTATTGTTTGTTTTCTTTTTTTTGTGATTTTGTTTTTTTTTTTTGCTACTTTGTTCCTTAGCTTTAATAAGTCCTTCCAGATAATTTGGTGCTCAAAGTATCTTTTTTTCCTTGAATTCTCAAAGATTTATAAATAAGGTATGAACCTCATACATATGATGACCAAAAACCTAAAATATGATCTTGGTGCTATAGCATAGAGAAACTAGTGAAGACCATTGAAGAGATCCCTTGTTCTATTCAAACCCAAACATTACTTGGACCTAAATAGGGTTTTAAGAAGAGTTTCACTTCTAAAATTAATCTTAATTTATTAGGATAAAATCATGTTTACAGTTAATAAGACGTCCTTGCCTAAGATAATGATTGCATCTATAGGTGATTTTTTGAAATTAAGCACTTGACTAAAATCCTTAAACCTAGCTACCTTGGTTCCAAACCTTGATTAAATAATTAAATATAAAAAAAGAGTACAAAAAATAATAATTCAATTCAAAATCTAAAGCTTTTCAATCATAGGTGATTTGGATAATCTCCATTAGGGCTATGGATACTTAGCTAGTAGTGGATCAAGGCCTTAAGTGAAGACAAATGCATCTATATTAGGGATATGGATGCCTAGCTAGAAATAGAGAAATGTTTGATCCTCCCTAAATTAAAATCATAGTCCCTCATAAATACCTAAATAATATATTAACCAATGCAAATGATTAAGGACATGAAACCTAGAAGTTGTTCCATAAATCCCATGGCAAATGGTAAGTGGAATAAAATATCACACACAACATGACTATATATTAGTAATTACACTTAATATTTTAAGTACAAATATTTTTTCAACCATCAATAGATCTCGAATAATGGCATGGGTCTAGTAGGATAAGTGACCTAGTTTTTTGCCTAAACCAGATTCCCTAGGTTCTAACATTTGGCTATGTTTTCCCTATGAGTCACCATTTATTCAAGCCAAAATATCCCTAATTTTTAAAATTAGGGCCCTTGAGATATTTTCAAACCTTTTTATTTTCAACCTTTCTATTCTCTTGGATTTTTGTAGAATCTGGAGATCATCCATTCTAATAGGGTAGCATATTTTATTTAAGCCTTGGTGTGCATAATGTTTCTAATGGTTTACCCTATTTTATGAGAAATAAAGGTTACATGGCGAAAACACTAGTTTTTACCAGGAAAAGAATCCAATAAAGTTATACTAGCCTTTGGTCTACAAAATTTAATCCTAGACCCCCTTCAGAAAAACCCTAAGTTCAAAAACCTTTGATTTGAATTCAAATATTGGCAAGAGTAATTTGGTGGGAATGTTTAAAAGTAATTTATAATTAAGTCTAATTTTATATTAAGGCTTGGTAACATTTATTATTATAACCAAACCTTAGCACAAAATTAAACCTAAGTCTATGTATTTTCCTTTTAAATAGCCTTGTTTATTTTGACCTCGCCTTGAAATGGTTTTGCAGGGTCCTCTTTTATTTTCCTAGTCGAGCCCCTTTTAAAATAAAGTTTATCCTAAGTTTTTATCCTAAGAGCCCTTTCATGTTTATTAATACAAATGGGGCCTTATAATTAAAACTTAGCCTACGTCTTTATTAACCTCAGGTCATAACTTAGCTTTTTTTATGAATGCAGATCTAACAATCCTCACTTCATCATAGGACCAGATCCCATGGTGTGAAAGGAATGTAGATCTAATGATCCTCACTTCATCATGGGATCTAATCTAATGGTTTGGGAATAAGGAATATCTAATTATCCTTATTTCATCATGATATTTAATCCAATGGTGTGAGAGGAAGATTAAAAAGTTAGAGACTCACAAAGACACCAAGTGGCAATCTCTTGCACCTAGCTTCATCAGTAGAGGGTCCCACTTATTAAATATAGCTAATAGCATGTGACTAATCATATATTCATCTAATTGTCCTCATTTCTTGAGATCTAATAGAGTGTATTGAATCCAAGATCCTAGGAAGCTCTGTGAAGATGCCATGTCACATTCTCTCATTCAACCATAAGAACTTCTTGCATTTAAATTTGACACTCTCGCTCACATCATTTGATGATCATGAGGACATATATGATAGATAATATGGCCCTCACTTAGTCATACAATATTTATCTAATGTATAAATATCCTCAAGTGGAACCCAAAAATCTTGAAAGATCAACACATAAAAAGAGCCCAAAAATTGGAGATCGATGGTGCGATAGTATGCCAAGTGGAATAATTATGGGCTTAATACTTATGATGACCAATGAGATAAAAGACCTGAGATTATAATCAATGGTTCAAATTTGATCTTTAGATCTTATCTAATGGTGTGAGACCAAATGAAAAATTCAAATACTAATAGCTAGTTGTCCTTTAGATAATTATGAAAATTTCCATGAAAAGAAGCCAACTAGATGCCACATAGGATCCACATAAGAAAAAGGCAATAAAACTTAGATTTTGTCCATCTAGAAATGTTAAGGTATAAATTCAAGTCTCAATTAGATCTAAAGACATGAACAATATTAAAGTCCAAATCACCTCCACCATTAAATCTCCTATAAAACCTAAAAACTTGCATAAAATAGGAAGATTGTGAATGGTCGAATCATAGTTGAACTTAGTAAATAATTTTAAGTGTGAGAAGGACAATCCATAGAATTTTATGGAGTTAGTGCTAATAATTTTGAAAGTTTGATAAATAATGGTAGTGGGAATACAATAATGGAGGGAAGAAGTAGAGCTTTACTTGTCCATAGACCACGTGGGTAGGGTTTTCAAGGACATAGAGTTAAATGTCATGGAATTGAATAATGGATGCAAGAATTGGTCTAAAATTTTCTTCAGCATTGATGAGATGTAGCCCCTCACCTAGAATGAAAGGAGGATTGAAGTAGGAAACACCAAATACAAAGACTTGGTCACTATGTAATTAGTCCATCTTCATCATCTAGTTGTTAAACCTAAGGTACTTCATTGTATCAATGTACTTGCTCCCCTTTTTGTAAACTATAGAATAAATGATGATTGGATTGTGCATGATGGAGTATCCAAAATTATTACATATGTTTCCTCTATAGCCTTTAAAGTCTACTACAAACTTCCACACTCCCATGTTGATTTTCCCTCAATCAAGAATTAGACCACGCAAAATGACCTTGACACCATCCTAAGGCCATGGCTCAACCAGGGAAATCATGTTTTTTAAGATTACCAAGGGGGAAATCCAATTGCCCAATTTAGGGAAGGAATTAGGGTTGTCATGACCTTGTTGAATACAATTTTTGGGACTACCATAACCACTTATGTCAATCCCACCTGGGTTTCCTATGTGTATTTCTTGATAGATTAATAACTCACCCCTCCCATTGGAGACATGATAAGTATCCGCCCGAGTCATAAATTTTTAGCCATTAAGGGGAAGACCAGCAAGCAATTCTTTATGATGTCCTATTTACTTGATGATTTTCTTATTTCCACCTAATTCCCTTACATCAAAAACTAATCTCCCAATAGTAGAATTACAATCTCCCATCATTAATCCAAGCTACATATTTTCAAGTATAGGAACCATATATAGTTCATTTATGATGTAATTTATCCCACTTTGGTTAAAGCTATCACTAACTCCCCTATGCCTAGGATACATCCCTTGATCAAAAGGTATGTGGAGATGATGGGGGATGTATGGTATTATCCTAATTGCATAGTGATTTGAATTGAGGTAATCTTGTCCTCACCATTTAGGTTGCCTATGTATGTTTTAGTTAAGCTAGCTGAGCAAGAAATCACCTTTCAGCTCATAAATGGAATTGATGGAGTATGTAAGGATAATAATAAGTGTCTCCTCCACCCTTTTCCTCCAATAATTATAAATACTACATTACAAGACTCAAAATAAATAGATGTCATGTCTAAGTAGAGAGGATCCTTTATTTTCCATATGGATGAATGCAAAATGTGGGATCCTATGGAGGCAGTGAAGAACCATCTAAAGGACAAGAAGTTGATCAAAAAAGTGTATGAACATCGGCTTGGGGTTTATTATCATGTATAAACTAAGGCAAACAATTTTTTGGAAGTATTAACAAGGATGAAGGAGTGTAATGCTAAGTTGGAACATAGGTTAACACATGAGTAGAAACCAATAGAAGACATTTATAAAATGCACCCACTCTAGTATCATTTGCTTCCTTCAACTTCTAGAAGACCCCAAGGACCCCCTTAAATATAATTGACACAACCTTAGGACCCTAGTAAGAAGAAGTTAGAAGAAAGGCCAGGTGAAGTAGCCTCATCTTTAGGTCTTCCACAAAAAGCACCATCTCTAGTGGAACATGTGGACATGGTGGCTCTTGAGCCATATGAAATAGTTGAGGCACTTTTCAAAGTTCTTGAGGAGGCCTATGGCTCAAATAGAGATGAAATGGATGAAGACCCTAATACCCAAGTAGGGAAAGTTACAAGGACTCATGAATAAATACAAGGGACCAAAAAGGATTTAGGAAAATAACATGAGTTGGCCCTAGCCCCAACCACCAATCAAATAAAAAGGAAGACTGAGTTGGCCCTTGTCCCTGCTAGCTCCAAAAGACCAAGGCTCCCATTTATACATCCAACCAAAGATATAAACTTATTTAGTGATGATTTCCCCATCCATGGGTCATTCATTCTAGATTGGTTCATCTATGGGAAGCTATAAAATATTCCTTCCATGGCCCATTCATGGGCATTGACATAGAATATCAATATTGATATGCATGAGGACATCTAACCATGGATAATTGAGATGATGAAATAACAAGAAGAAATAAGAATAATGGAGGCAAAAGGGGTTGGTGGTAAGAAAATATATGCTCTAGGAGAATCCAATGGCACAAAATTGGAAGTTACATAAGCCACCAAGTTGACTGAGCCCACCACTATAGTTCATTTCAATCCTGATATCATAGCATTGGAAAATATCATCACAAGGAAATTTATGGTGGGTATAGAAGAGTTCACCTTTCAAAAGGTAGAACCATTTACAAGCCTAACTCTAGTAGGAGGACAAGAATTAGGAGAACATCTTATCCATCAAGAAGATGTGAAAAGCCTAGTTAGAGCCCAATCAATATAGGTAATTATAAGAATCAGAATCAAAATATTACCAATTTGGAGAGGGAAAATCAAAACCTTGAAACCCAAGCCATCCTCTTTGTGCCTAATAAGATGACAAGGATGCTCAATGAGTCTTTCTTTGACATGTTTGAAGCCTTGAAGGCTATGAAACTCAGGAAAAATGCCTTGATATAGCAAGTTTAAGTAGCTAAAGCCTTAGTCATCCAATAGTAAACCTTAGAGGATCAAATTACTAAGCTCATAAATATATAATTAAAAAGATATATTCTAGGCTTCAAAACTATTATCTTGGGACACTTAAGTGAAATTATGGGAATTATTGCAGACAAAGTGTAAGATTTGAGTACATGGAACAATAATTTTAGTGATCTTGTGAAAGAATATGAGACTTTGATAAGTAGGATTGAGAAACTCCTAAGAACCATGGTAATATAGCCTTCACAACCCACTACCATTGGGTTGATAGATGATGAAGAGTTCAAACAAAGAGCCACTTTCACCATGCAATAAATAAAGGGAAGGATCCAGGGTCAATCTAGTAGTGAGAACCATAAGATCATGGATATCATCTTTACTTTAGGAGAGTGAATTGTAGAGGCCAAAAGCATCAAGGAGGCCATGGTAAGGAATGACAAGGAATTTAATGAACTAGTGGACCAAGAGGATGGATGTTTGATGAAGCCTGTAGTATATTTGGAATTAATCAATGAAAAACAAACTAAGGCTAAAAACATCCTCCAACAAAGATAGCTAGGAGGCCCACCACTAGCTTAATAGAAGATTATATGGATTATAATTTTGCATACTTTTGTGAAATAAAATATTCTATTGTATAAGTATATGATAGTTTGTTATCATAAATGGGTTTTTTAGGTCAGTCAAATGTAGAATGTCATATGTATTTTAGAATTTTCATACAAGGATAGTTTTCCTTATTATACACATGTATCTTGAGCACCGAATGATACACCACCTATGCTTTCTATGAATAGCCATTGTTACCATTTTATAAGGGAGATATTTTTGAGCAAAAAATTATAAACTTAGAGAAATTAATATAGTTGAATAATTATACAAATATTATCCATCTTGTTATGTTAATAGTTGTTAACTTGTCTATCAATTGTTTGCCTAGATCTTGAATTTGAATGGTCTTTCTAAATTCTGAATTACATTTTGTTACAAGGTTGATAATCTATGCTATGCTAGATTAGTTTAAAAGATCATAAGTTTCTTCATTTTAACTTGTTCTACATCAAAGATGTGCATTAGCTATTTGGATTTAGTAGTAAAACATGAAAAGCATACTTGGTTCCTACTTGTACTTTCAATTCATCCTCAAAAATTTACTTGGTTTGTGATGAAAATTGAGTATTAGCCATTTTACATTTCATACTGGTTTAGATGTATGTTCAAGAAATTGAGACCTTGTCATGATGTTTGATGTAAAGATCTACAATCACATTTATTTCTTTTCTATCGTACCCTCTCTCCTTTTCTTTTTTTTAATTGTCTTCACTATACCTCAAATATCATTATCAATATCCATTTAGATTAATATAGCTTATAACTTTGGTCAAGCTCTCTTCAAAATTTGTAAAGGTTGAACCAAGGTGGTTCCCAACCACCAAATAATATAAATATTGTGGAACAATCTACTTTGATCTATTGTTATTTCAGCACAGGCACTATAACTACCAAATACCTAAAACTCTTGCTCTGAATTCTTAGAATTCTAAAATGAGAAGTGTTTTCTAAACACTGAGAGCACCTATGGTACATTTAGAAGCATCAACATGATAGATATAAGATATATGACTTATCCTATGTATCCAATACTTTTCCACAAGACAAGATTCTTTTCTCTAAGTGTAAACCCTAAGTAATGAATCCTCAAGTAGAATGTTAGAAGAGTGGATTGTAAATAAGTACAAATGAATTATTATCTCTATCTCTCTCTAATTAAAATGGTGAAAAGGATGTGTTTATATATCTTAATCTAACCCTAAATCCTTTTAAAATTTTAACCAACACAGTTATCCCAATTGACCCATTTCTTTAATAAATAAAGAATCTACATCTTGAATTAATTTGATTGAGTTGGCTTAGTCCCATAACATTCTCATTTGAAAGAATAGAGTTGACCCACTCAATTGTGTTTGATGGGTGACAAAAAGAGGTTTTGGCTTAAGTAAGGGTTATTTGAGGTGGTGAATTTTTTGGAAGAGTGTGTAAGGAAGGTATCAAAGTTTATGAAAACATATAGTGGAGGTTTGTGTTGGTATTAAGTGGTGGTATAGGTTTAAAAAATCTTGTGAATCACCAATGGTTTATCCACCCCTTTTTGGGTAAACCATTTCAGGCATGCATTAAGAGAGATTGAGTCTCAACAAGTTTCTACAAGAGAGAAAGCATTAGTAATTGATAATGTTTAAAAATATGGTGTGTATACATATTCCCCACTTGAACCTCATCACATGTCATGCAATAGTAACATGGGATGGTGCTTCGGAAAAAGAACACAAAAACAAACAATATTGAGTTAAGTAAATGATAGTATTTTAAATCATAAAATAATTAAAAATAAATGAATGAAAAGAAATAATTAAAATAAACAAGTAATGTATGCATACCTTAACTTGCCTTTATTATTGGATGGTTGTCTATTATATTTGTATATTTAATCATGGAGGATGTAGATATTACTTTGGATTAACCCTAAGAATACAAAACTCAAAAGAGAAAAAACAAACAAATGTAGGAAATACAAGATAACTAAATTTTTTAGGCATAGCATACTAATAAATTTGGTAAGATAGTGTGATAAATGCTAAGTTAGGACCAAATGGCCAAGCCAAAATTTATATTAAATCAAGTAATCAAAAATTCAAGGCTACTAAATAGCCAAAAAACTCAAACAAGTATATCTTAAGTAAGAAAGTATAAAAAATCAAATCAATCTAAGGATACAATTAATAAAAATGAAAATCTAACATCAATGTGAAAGTAGTAACAATCCTTACTTAAACAAATATGGGAAAAAATTCTAAAACAACATTGATGAATGAGCAATAATAACTCTTACTCAATCATCAATGGAAAAAGTACATGAAAGGGAAAACAAAATTAGTGAGTGAGAAGTAACAATCCAACCTCACTCGATAATGGAAAACATATGAAAATTAAAACAACATTAATGAGCGAGAAGGAACAATCCAAACTCATTCAATAATGGAAAAAGGTAAAAAAAATAAAAATAGACATAGTTATCTGAAAAAAGAATGATAATGAAAAAATTCAAATGAACAAGGTTATTCTAGAAGTGCAAATCAATGGTGTAAATAAAATAATCCATAGTCACTAAAGCATTTTTTTATTCTAAAGATAGATAAAACCAAAACAAAGTAGTGCTAGTATGTTTTAAGATATGAAGAAGAGGGAATATAGAAGTGTGGAAATAGATTTAGAATCAAACATTCCTATCCAAGGGTAATGAAATGGGTGGTGATGAAATGGAAGAAAAATCAAGGTATAAAAACTCTTTATCAAAATCAAGATACTTAGAATTAGTTTTGTCAAAATAAGAGCACTTTCAATATTAAAGACTCTGAGAAACTTCTTCTAACCACACATATCTTAGATTATCAAATGAAGTATTAATATCATCCCATGAAGGCTATATGTATGAAATTTAAATTGGACATACCTTCTCACAACATGTTCCCCATTCCTTAGGACCCTTTACAAAGTCATCAATCTACTATGAAGATTAAGTACTTGTGTGATAAAATAGGTATAACTATAGATTATTTTGAATTATCTTATCCCAAATTACTGGCATACTACACCCCAATGGACCTCAAATATATGATGAGGCCAACTCTGAAGTTTGAGTTTTGATTGGAGATAGGAGATGTGTTATAAATCACATGTTTTGGTGTGACATTGAATTTTATATTTTTATATTTCCTTTTGATCATTGCCTTTTATAAATGATTTGGATTTTTAACTTTTGATGGCTCTTCCTATTCTTCCTTCATATAGATTTGAAGAACCAAACATGGGTGATAAAAATGACTATCATTTAAAAACTTTGAATTTGGTAGTTAAGAAAGAGGACATAGAGAGTAAGGTGTCTGAGAGTCTTATTTATTCATGTGAAATAAAAGTGTTATCTTAATTTTGGCCTTGTTTTATCTAAATTGGAATGTAAAGAAGGGAAATCAAGGGAAAATGAACATGAAACAATTTGGATTACTTCAAATCACAAAAAATATGATAATGTGAAATGGATACAATGATAGGTAGGTCTGATTCATTATCATAAGAATGTATGTAAGTTTAGGGAAACATGCTAACATAGTTTGGTGTGCAAGTTTTATCTACAAAAAAATAAAAACCAAAGCTAAGGATATGAGATCACAAACTTGTAACCATGTCTTAACATTATAAAAAGAACACTCAGTTTAGTAAAAATATGTGAAATAATATATAGATTTTATGAGGATAGTTTGGTCATATCCATTGTCTTACACTACAACTCATAAAAGATAAATCCAAGTGAGTGTAAAATGGTGAAAATGGTATTTTTGAGGAAAGCCTAGTCCTATCCATGGTCTTACACTACAACTTACAAAATAAAAACCTCAAATGGGTGTAAAATATTGTAAAAAATGGTATTTGTGAGGAGAGCCTAGTCTTATCCATGGTCTTACACTGTAACTCATAAAAGAAAAACCCAAGTGGGTATAAAATTTTGTGAAAAAAATGGTATTTGTGAGGAGATCTTGGTCTTATTAATTGTCTTACATTATAACTCAAAAAATAAACACCCAAGTGGGTGTAAAATTCTTTAAAAATAATAAAATTGTGATTAAAAGAGAAAAAATGTGAAAAATGTATGTATTAAAGAAAAAGTTATTCATGAGGAAAAATTGGGTCCTATCCATGGTATTAAAATGTAACTCACAAATTAGAAAAACCAAATGACCAAAGGAATGAACTAAGGTTTGTGTATAAGATACTAATGTAGAGGGTGAGATAATTGGATAAATCCTAAAAGAAGTGTTAGCAAGACATTATATAGAAGTATGAAAAGAAGGGAAATATTTAAGTAAAATATTTCTTCAAAAATTATGTATTAGTGAGTTCTTTGAAAATATGGCCTTCATTAGTTTATAGATGATAAGTACTTGGAAAAAGAATGTCTTTTATTAAATAAGGATCCCACCATTTTGGGGCATATTTTATTTCTTTATCATGGGAGTAGTCTAATTTGAAGACTACATCACCAGCATTAAATTTATTAGTCTAATGGAGTAGTCTATTTTATTATGTTATTTGGTGATGTAAGCCTTGTATTGATGGTTATGTTGAAAAGTGGCTAAATGGTGTTCATCAATAAGGCCTACGGTATGAAGGTGAGATTTGCATAATTATTCATCAAGAATGATACCATAAATAGATATATGTAAATATGGGAGTTCAACCTTTAATGTTAGGACTAATTTAGAACCATATACTAGTGAGAATGATGTTATCCCAATGGCAGTATGTATGTTAGTATGGTGGGCCCAAAGTGCAAGGCGTAAGTGAAGATGCCAATCAATATGGGTTTCTCATATGCTCTTTTGTAAGATTTTGTTAAAAATTTTGTTAGTGGATTCATCTTGGCCATTACATTATGGATGGTAAGGTGTGGAAAATTTGTGGGAAAATTTAAATTTAGCACATAACTATTTCATGTCCTTATTTTTAAAATTGCCAACAATATCAAAAATTATAGTATGGGTAACTCCAAATTGATAAATGATTTGATTAAGAATAACTTTATAAATAGTGGTTTATGTGACATTGACAAGAGGCATAGCTTCTACCCATTTAGTAAAATATTCAATAATAATAATGATATAAACATGACCATATTGTGACCAAGGTAATTTACCAATGAGATCTAATCCCCACCTGGAGAATGGTTTATTTAATGAGCATAAAATTTCCATCTTGGAAATGATATATAACATTAGGAAGAGAAGAAATAAGATTTGTTTTATGATCTAGAGCAGCAATGAAATGATTAAAATGAGGATCTATTCATTTGAAGTTTCCAAGTTTATGATGTTGTCATGGAAGTTGAGGTTCTCTAGCATAGAGTAACTCAAGTACAGATTCATCACTAGGGAGCATGGGTAAGGTTCCATAGTATTCCACGTATACTTTGAGATAAATGATTTTATTATCATGGTGATTATATTCATAATGTATTTATCATACATCCATGGTTTTAGCATCAAGGGTAATTTCAGGTGTAGGTGGGATTATAGGTTAAGGTTGATTGGAGTCAACCATATTGGTAATAGGTGTGTTAGGTTGTGTTTTAGATGAAGGTTCAATTGAAGTGAGGTGGGTATCCTTATTGGTATCTATAGGATCACAGGAAGGAAAGAAGGTTTTTAGATTGGTTGGTGGTATAAAAGGTATAGATTGTTCCAAATTTTATGATTTTTTTAGAGTTGAGGTTTGTTCAACTACCCAATGGGTATCGAGAAGTGGAAAATTAATGGGAGATACATGACCTTCAATTTTTGATTCACTATTAGTTGATATATGAATAACATGTATGTCATAGTTGAAGTCATGTATTTTGGATAATTTTTATTGATAGTGTTTTACATTCAAGTCCCATGATTGATCTTGAGCCATGATATAATTTTCATCATAGGTGTGGTAAATAGTGCATGCATTTGTATATAAGGGAACATCTAAAGTGGATGTACTGAGATCACTAAACTTTTGGGGTGACATTGCTAAATGATCTTGAAATAATCTTGTCACTCCATATTCATTACATGTGAAGTCATCTTCTATGTAATAATCTTCATGTGCATTACATGTAGGAGGGATTTCAATTATCTCATCAACTAGAGTGATGGTATGATCACATGGAAGCAAAGAGAGAAGAAGCCACTCTAAAATTTAAGGAGGTAACTTAGAGGTATTACAAGTGTGTTGTAAGTTATTTTTTTCATCATCATTGTAATTGACAAGAGTGACCTATAAATTTGGATTCATGTTAATGAATTTAGGTACAAGTACATTGTTAATTATTAGAATGATTGGAATATGATACTGATATTGGGGTTAGGTAGTTGAATACTCTATGGATTAGGATTGAATCATGTTCATAACATTTACCATTATGAATAAATTTGATAGATTGACTACTTGAGGAGGCAATATCCCTAATATGATGTGTCTATGGGTGACCGAAGAGTATGCTATAGGATATTGGTAAGTCAAGGACCATGAGCTTGGTGTGTATGGTCTTGGGTATAATAGTGAAGGGGAGCCAAATAAATTCATGTAGTGTTTGATTTGTCTTATCAAATCCTCAGCATGTGAGATGAGTTTTCTTAAGGTGATATACGGTATACCCAAGTTTGTTAAATTAACCAAATGGATGTAACATTAATTCTTGACCCTTTATATACTAAGACTTTTTGAGTAAGAGGTGGATCATCGTATCACAAAATAATTCCATTGTTAATCATATATTCTTTAAGGAATTATATAGAAGGTTTGGAAGAAGTACAAGTAGTTTCAATAGTATGTACTTCTATTGGTGAAGGACCTTAAGGGGGTGTTCCACTTCAAGAGAAGGTGGTTATTCAATGTCTTGTAATTATTTAATTAATAATTTGTGGTGATATGGAGAAGTATAAACTTAGTGATGGGTATTTTACAAGGCATTGAGTTTAGATCTTCTAATAAATTACACTGAGATTTATAAAATGAAAACCAACACGAGGCTTGGAAGGTAAAATGATTTTAGTAGGAAGAGAATTAATTTGAGGTTCTCATTGTGGGAGTGTTTCCTCATTTGTTTCAAAAGGTATGGTATTAGTAGTGGTGTCTTTGATAAGTTATTCGTGAAGTGATAGTTTTTTGGCTTAGTAACGAGATTTTTGTGGGCAATTTTATATCAATAATTATCTTTAGCTTCATTCACATTTTGAGAATTGGTATAATATTGGTTATAGTTAGCATAAATTTCAAATATATCTTTATTTGAATATTGTGGGCAAGAATTTGAAGTCTTTAGATGTTTATAAGATGAAGTCTTGGTAATATGTTTATTTTGAGAGGTGTTGACATAATCATAATGATATATTTTGATCATAGTGTCATGATTGAATGTATCTCCTAAAATAAAATAAATAGGAAATTTGGTAAGACCATGACATTTTTCATGGGAATGAACCACATCAGCATGAAACCAACAAAAATATTTAGATCATACCATGTGGATGGATTATTAGTGTAAGTGAAAGGATTATAAGGAGCTAAGAATTGATTTATTTATCAAATAGTTAAGGGTGCATGGAAAGCTTTGGTATTATCCACTTTGGCTAATCTTGGTTTTATTTGAGAAGGATGCCAATGATTACAT
The DNA here is from genome assembly GCA_037957365.1 of Torreya grandis. Classification (NCBI taxonomy): domain Eukaryota; kingdom Viridiplantae; phylum Streptophyta; class Pinopsida; order Cupressales; family Taxaceae; genus Torreya; species Torreya grandis. The sequence continues at coordinate 826,692 of JARHVA010003694.1, read as the reverse complement.
TAGTGGAGTTTTGGAAATGTCTCTTGATGGTTTTAATGTTGGGCTCAAACTATTTCATAAGGAAGTCTTTTTTTTAGCTTGATCAATTACATCATTTAGAGTTTGGAGAGAAAATTTTCTAACCTTATTTTGAAGGGAAGGTGTTAATGTAGTTGTGAATAGTTTGAATAAGTTATAATCAACCATGTTATGATCATATTTATGAGCCAAATATTTCCATTATTTAATGAAATCATGAGTTGATTCAGAAGGGGATTGTTTAGCATTGATGAAATGGCTAAGACAATTTTTAGGAAGATCATTATGTTGAAATTCCTTAACTAAAGGATTGACTTAATCCTCAAGTTGCCAAATATAATGTTGACAGAGTTGATTATGCCATTATAATACATCACCTATGAATTTTTTGACTAAAATTTTTGTAGTGGCAAAGGTATAAGTTTGAATCCACTCTTTGTAAATATTACCAAATGCTCTAAGAAAATATGCAAGGTCTTTAGTCCCATCATATATAATAGTTGGAGAGATATTTCCAATGTCAATAGAAATAATTAAGGGAGCTAAAGGTTAATTTTGAATATTTTAGAGCATCTTCTTGTGCATAATGGGTTGGGGAATGATATTTTCCATGGCATATCTAAGAGGTAGAGGGATAAAATTTTGGTTATTTTGAGGTAGGAGAATAGGAGGTTGATTAGACATGTTTAATAAATTATGTTTCATTTGCACCATTTGAGAAGTATTAGATGTTTGCATAATTTTCATTTATTGCACTATTTGTGCAATAATTTGTTTGGTTTCAATTGGTATATTGGTAGGATTGGTAGGAGGAACATTCCTTGAATTAGTATTAGGGGATGGGTTGTTATGTGGAGGATTGTTAGGTGAAAGGTTGTTGGTGTTTAAAATATTTCCTACAGGGCTATTTATTAAGATTGTGTCAATTACCCCTATAGTGTAATAAAGTGATTAGAGGGAGAATTTTCTTGAGAAGTGTGAAATGGATTTGATTTATTAATACCATTAGTTGGGATAATTTGGACCATATTGTATTCCAAAGATGAAGGGTGAGAAAGGTGCACCAAGACTGAGTATCCTCTTGGGTAACAGGGGTAGGAAGGAAAGAACACCCCATATATCATCTAAATGGATTAATGTTGTCTAAAAATATTTTGAAAGGGGATTTCATGATGCTTGGTATAATAATCTAAGACCGAAAAAAGGTGAAAAGTAGGAGCAAAGTCAACCAGATATAGAATAGGATTGACTAAGAGGTATAGACTTGATCAATTTGATTGAGCTTGGAAGGAATACTAACAAAAAAATTCAAGAAAAGACAGTCAAATTAGTCAACTATGTTATGTGGGGAAGTAATGAAAACCAACATATGAGAGATTGAATCAAACAAAATGACTATTTTCTATGGAAGAGGAAAAATGTATGAGACACAATTGAGTGGGTCAACTATGTTCTGAGGGTAAAGATAGGTTTTCACAGCTTTGACTCTAGATGATCTAGTGTTATTTTCTATAATACTTGAAATAAACAAATAGGCAACTGAGTTGAACTAATCAATCTAGTTGTGGCACACAACATAAACCTTGTACCAATGTTGGATAATATAATTTTTACAATACAACATTTATTTATCATAGATAAAGTAGAAAAAATAGGAATATTAATTTATGTGGTCTTTCCTAAATATTTTTAAATTATAATTTTTGAAATAGATGTGATGGGGATTTGGATTTAGAAAGGAACTAGAAAGACAATCTAAGGATGGTTTCAGGTAGTTAAAGATAAAAGGATATATATTGGTGATGATATTGGATTAGTATTGGGGCCTACCCCCTCACTCAATAAGCCCACAACTATAATGGTGTCATGTTATTTTACAATATATACCATCAACCACATGTTTATACTCAGACATAAAACTAAGTTGGATTCATGCTTGGTGATTAAATCCAAGTAGGTAGACCTTGGTTATAATTTGTCTAATGATTTTTGATATTATGTGGTTTGGAAGTGCAAATAAAAGAAAAAAAGTATGACTAAATCTATAAATTAAAACTTCCTATTTAGTCTATGTGTTTTACTCTAAGAAAGCAATCAATAAAATGAAATATGAGTTAATTACCAACAATATGAGTTAATTCCTTTGCATTAAGAGTATAGAGTCAGTTCAGATGATCAAGTATGCAAATAGTATAGAGTTAAATTGATTGGGTTAATTTTGTCTATTGAAGTAAGGGATAGAAAATGACAATTGAATGAATTAATTAAGTCTTATATGAATGAAGAAACTAAAAAAATTAGTCAATCTAATCGAATGAGTTAACTATAGGATTACAATTTTATAGACTAAAAACTATGAAAAAATGATTGAAATGAAGGAAAACAAATGACTGAGATGGTGAGAATTAACCTAATGATTTTAAATATGTTGAATTTGTTATTTTTATACTATGTCATTTAGATGAATATTTTTAACTTGTTAACAAAGTTTATTGGGTTGATTGAGTCTAAAAACCTATATGTAAAGTAGTGAACTGAGTTGATTGGATCAATCCAATTACCTGTGGTTGAATATGACTTACACAAAGAAAAATAGAGTTGATTATATTGAGTGTGTGTTAAAATTGTACACGTAAATTTAGATTGAGTCAATATATTCAATCCAGTGATGTAAAAAAATAATAATAAATTATGATAAATGAAAACGTGAAATAAAACATGTAAGGGTAATATCACATCAGGTTCACCAAATTATATGACAAGGGAAAGTGGATTTGATCTAAAAATCAATCCTAGCTCAGAGAAGATAAATCACTCTAGCCCTTATACTTGTTGGTACATTTAAAAAATTAGGGTCATGATCAATATGGATTGGATAGACCTAACTAAGGGGTCTCTTACCACACAATATCACTAGAGAGGGTTTCAAATCCTTTAGTTAAACAATACCACATAATAACCCTAGCTAGGTCATATGGTTTCTAACAAAGTAAATTAAATTTAATATGGTGCTCACCAAATATTGTGGCATAAATGGCGATAACAAACATTAATGTAAACATGCAAAGAATAATTGTAATTAAGTTAATATAGAGGTAATCCTAATGCATGGAGAGATAAATAGATTCATAAGTCATTACTTATGATACTTATATCTACCAAAATAGAGGAATAAGAGTTAAGAATACTTACCTTGAAGATGAACCCATTGAGATTCAATCTCTCCTTTGGCCAATGGTGTTTTTCAAGATGTTTTTTTGGTTTGTAAGGATCACAAAGATAAGATATCTCTAGGATATATGACTTATCATATGCATCCAATAGTTTTTAATAAGACAAGATTATTTTCTCCAAGTGTAAACCATAAGTAATGACTCCTCAAGTAGAATGGTATAAAAGCAGATTGTAAAGAAGTGTAAATGAATGATTATCTTTATCTCTCTAATGAAAATGGAGAAAAATATGTTTTTATATAGATAGATCTAACCCTAAACCATTCTAAAGTTGTATCCGCCATAGTTAGCCTAATCGAGCTAGTTCTTTAAGAAATAAAGTAGTTAGGTCTCGGACTAAGTCAATTGGGTTGCCTTAGTCCTATAACATGCTCATTTCTAAGCCCATTCAATTATATTTTGTGGGTGACAAAAAGAGGTTTTGGCTTAGGTAGGGGATATTTGAGGTGGTGAATTGATTGGAGGATTGTGTAAGGGATGTGTCAAAGCTTAGGAAAATATATAGGATGGGTTTGTGTTGGTTTTAAGGGGTGATATAGGGAATAACAATATTGTGAAGTACCAATGTTCTACCCACCCCTTTCCTAGTGAACTATTTAAAGCATGCACTCAAAGAGATTGAGTCTTGATGGGTTCCTACAAAAGAGAAAGCATCAATAATTGATAAAGTTTAAAAATATTGTGTGTATACAAAATGTATTATGAAAAATATCCAAATTGACTACCTTATTAAGGAATCACTGTAATTGTATCCTTATAAGAAATCACCTTAAGGAGGTTGATTATGGTGAATCAATATTCAAGGTAATTTTTCCCTTATCTTCTTTCTTCATAGTCTAGTTTGTCTAGGTCACATCTAGAACATTTTATACCACTTCAAAAGCATATTAGTCCCTTTTTATGTTATATTGTTTATGTAGGTGGTGTATGTATCCTCAATACTCATTATCACACTATTAAATGACTAAAAACCAAATTTGTCCATTCCAAGCAATTGATTTATAAACATGTTCATTAAAATCTTTAATAATGTTTCAAAAATATTGGAAATGTTCTCTAAGTCTATCATTATTCCCATAATGTTGGCCATGCATAAAACTTGGAAAAGACAACCTTATAAAAATAAAAAACTATTGTATGCTCTTGATGGATGATATTTTTTTAATATTTGAAGCATGAAAATAAAGGATAACATTTTTAGGATTTGGGGAAAGATTCATTGACATGTATCAAGTCCATTGACATCGAAAATTGATAAAATAAATAAACCCAAGTTGCACAACAAATATAAATTTAAATGATTCTCATGGCTTTAAATTTTGTTATTTTTGGATGCATATATAGATAAAAGGATAAAAAATAAGGAGAGGGGGAAAGACAATGATGTAAAATTAATATTAGGAAGCAAATAGCATTATATAAGACTAGTTCTTGTTTTCTATATTGATAATGAGAATAAAAATGTCTTTAGAACAAGGGAAACAAAAAAGGCATTTTTGGGAGGTGTGTGAAGGTTAGAAGAGTTGGGAGGGTCTCTAACTAATTATAAGATACCAGAGGAATGTATGACCATGGTGAATGTGAAGAGTCTCTAAGAATGAATAAATACATTCCCTTTACTACATATAGCCTAAACCAAGCTAAAACATAAATGTTTCTACATTATGTAAATTGGGGAATTTGTTGAAGTTTCTAAAGAATCCAAGGAAATTTTTGATATAGGTTTTTAGTAGTTGAAGGAAAAACCTTCAAAAATTAAATAATAATTTATTTCTCAATATATTTTGAGCACTAATTTAAGTATGATTGTTTGATAAAATTTGTGAACCATATTCTCACAATTTCATTCTTGTAGGAGGAGTATATTAAGTTAGTTTTTTATTATTCTATTGTTTGTATGTGTGAAGAACATAAAATGATAAATTTATAAATTTTCAACATTTCTTGACAATATGAAAAGTTAAGGTCATCCTTCATTGGACCCTCAATCCTCACTACATCAATCTTACACTCAAGGAATTAATAAAATAATAAAAGCCTTAAATATTTCAATAATAAGATTATACATAAACATTATTATTTAATTACTAACGATTTGTCTTATAGGACTCAAAACACATCAATATCCTTGATTGCATATCCTAAGAAGTACACCATGATTAGGATGGGCTAGTTCATCGTGGTTGATGAGATTTTATAAAATGATCATTTATTATTCTTTCTTTATTCATTCATGTCATTTCATAAAGTTATTTATATTTTGAGAGGTATCACTCCCCATATCCTCCATCATATTTTCATGTTTCTCCCTTACATTGTTAGCCTTAACAATGACCTCTTAAAATTCCCTCCCTTGGTCAATGACGTTTTATGTCTTATAGACACATTTTATATGCCATTAGTCAATTTTATTATGTTATTTAATATATTTATTATTATTTTTAACCATATTTATATGGTTCCCATTTTTCATTTCTCATATTCAATCCATCCAATTCACACCAACAATGTACACCTAGTCTTTGGAGTCTCTAACTAAGGATACCTAGGTCTTCTTTTTTCCATCTTACCTTCACATAGAACCATCTCTCACAAAGTTCCACTTGAGCTAAGAGGGATATTAGTGCACTTAAAATTTCAGACAAGATAATTATAATATCCCTATAATATTTATTTTATTACTTTGGTGAATTAATTCTATTGGTATAATTTTTCCTTCCATGCGTTTATTAGTATATGATTATTACTTTATTATTATCTTTTCATGTTTTATTTCTTTATTTACACCTAATGGTTATCATCTTATGACATGATACCTCATTGTTACTATCTAATGGCACTTTTTCATGTTTTCACATTTATTTTCACTTCTTTTTAATCCTATAATGACATTTTTTATTGAGCTATTAATATGCTTATTATTATGCATGTGGCTTCCATTTATTAGATTTCTTACAACCTCCTTCACACAAAACCCTTATCTATATCCCTAGACCACTTTGGGGACCAAAATATTATATGTTTATTAGATCTAGTATGGTCTTCTACCTTTTTATATATTATAATATCCTTATATTGCTGACCATATTTAGCTTAAATATATTATGGTGAACTTGACATGATTCTTACCCCACTATTGCGTTAGGTCATTTTCATGCTTTTATTTATCAATCTTCTTAGCTTTTTCTTTTCTATTATTCAATAAATATAAATGAGGGACCTTTTAAGGTTTTTCTATAAAGCCTCAACCCATTTATATTGCATATGGGTTACTCCTCTATCCCTCCAATTCCCACCATTGAGATCAATCTCTTATGGTGAATTTTTTATCAATCTCAATCTATTACAACCATTAAATACAATGTGGTTTTAATATCTTTATAAAGTGACAAAAATATCCAAATAATCAAAACAAGGATTTAAACACAAACAATACTTATACTCCTAAGAATGGAAACCTCAAAAAATTTACCCCACTTAAAAATAACTCTACATTAGTGTTCAAGACATCAATTAATAATCCTTATCTGAATAATAAATCTAGACAAAATCCACCATTAGATAGCACCAAAATTATTTAAAAAGTGTTGGATGAAACAACCTCATGTAAGGTACCAATAATAATTACATGGTCTAAATGCAAAACCAAAAATTGTAAATGTAAAATAAACCATAAGAAGTTAGTTGGGACAACCTAAATAAGTTCCATTCCCACATCATAGATGTTAATTAGAATCATAGTCGTCAACCTCATATTTTCAACAAAATGCTTCAAGCATTACAAATAAAAAATTCAGCTCTCCATGTGTGTGTGTGTGTGTGTGTGTGTGTGTGTGTGTGTGTGTGTGTGTGTGTGTGTGTGTGTGTGTGTGTGTGTGTGTGTGTGTGTGTGTGTGTGTGTGTGTGTGTGTGTGTGTGTGTGTGTGTGTGTGTATTATGGTTGTTTTACTCACTACTACCCAAAAATATCAAATTAGTTTATTACTTTCAAAAGTGGATGTTGCTTTGAATAAAATAAAAACTAATATAAATCAATTTAGTAGTGATATTTTGATAGATTAAATCTTCGCTCCCCACAATAACATTGTGTGATGAAGAAATTGATGCATGGTTAGAGGGGGAGAATAACTATAACTAGGTTAATGATTTATTTTCTATAGTTAAAGAATATTAACATGACATAGCTACATGGATAAATTTGGAGCATGTTTGTAGCATTGAGTATATGGACTTATTTTAGCATCATGCACCTAAAGATCCAATAAAGCTCCTAATGAGCTCCAATAGGCAACCACTAAACCCCTATATGGAACCATAACTTCAACTCCCTCAAATACACATGCCACTCCAAACATAATGTGTGTAAATAATAATGTTAAGGGGGATGGCATGTATCCTTAGTTGGATCACTAGGCTAACTATTTTGAGCACCCATGTTCTATATCTGAGGTGATGATCATCAAGATTCAAATTTTAGTGCTCAACTATAACCTCCATATGGTCTTATTTTCTATTGATTTTCATTCCTCTATTTCCTTTAAACATCCACCTAATATTGAATTGATTCCATTCACACTACTATTTTACATGCTCCTATCAAAGTATATGAATAAGTGTAAATAGAAAATAATGCATGGCAAGGATACCATCTAGTCTTCTACATATTTTTGATATGTAATTATTTGCATGATTCGAGGGTGAAACATGTCAAGGGGTATGAAATGTAATATACCTAGGTAGGGGAAAATAATTTATATTTGGGGTAGAATAATAGAATGTAATATTAATATGAAAATGAATAGTAATGTCATAGAGGAATAATCCCACCTACATATAATAGAAGAGTAGGATAGATTAGAATAGTATAAATAGAGGTGCATAGGATATTATAAGGTATCTACTCAAAATATATCAATTAGAGCCAAATGATTTAATAAGGAGGTAGCCCCCTTGAAATGTAAGTGATTCAGAGTGGTTCCTTCCATAATTGGAATAAAATATTAATATATTCAATATTTGTATGTTGTGAGATAGTTTTGATTTCATCTCAGGGCTCTGTTTCTACTAGTAATATCCATGAACATTCAATAGGTATTTTTCAATTTGGGGAATCTCAATTATTTCAACCTAAACATGTTTCATGGGTCAATCATAACAAGAAATTTCAAATAGTTAACTATAAATATAAATCAATCCTAAGGTCATACTCACTTGGTCACTACTCGGTAATCACATTCAAAAATAAATTAACACACTCTTGAGACTTTATCATAAATTCATACACATTTGAAATTCCATAGAAGTAGTAGCCTTAGATCCAAGTCTATAAAACATAAGTCAAAATTTCATGGTTTGAAGTGTCAAAATCCAAACATTATATTGCATTATATATTGATCACGATGGTACACACCCACACCCCTAGGTGGGAGAACTATGTGCAATTTGAGTCCTTTTAAAAATATTTGAATGTATGCAATGCTCAGTCACTTAGTGAGGAATAGTTGGGGTTGTCCCTTTTTAACCCATTTTTCAAGGTTAATTTTTTTCAAAACTAGGATTTAGGTTTCAAATTAAAGATAAATGAAACATATATCAATGCACATGACTGTAAGTGAGCACACACATAGGATATATATACAGGTGTAAACACAATAATTTGAGGCATCACATACCTACACAATCAATAGTAATAGTACTATAAAATCCTATATAGTACCAATCTAGGTAGTTTTAGATCAAATACATATCCCTTTTAGGGACAATGATGAATACATTGAACTAAAAAATTATAATTAAACTAAGTCTAAATCTCCTCCATTACTTTGTCCATTACAAATAAAATAAGTGTAATGTCAATATACCATTTTACATTCATATTTATATAATTATTTAAATAGTATTAATATTCATAGTTTTATCTTTTTTAGATCACATTAATCACAAAATAAGTAACACATACTGGTGAACCTAATCATTGAATAAAGCACAATAAAACCCTAAGTATTTTATACTTTAAGGTTTCATACTATCTTAGGGTTTTAAATATATATTGTCTTAGGGTTTGACTTTTAAATTTAATTTCTTATTTCCCCTTATTCAAATAATCAAAAACTTAACATATCTACAATGGATGCTAATTATTTATGTTTTTCAATTCAAACTATGGTTATCATAATTGATTTTTATTTCATAAATAATTTGGTGTATTATTATATCATGAAATGAAATGGGTTAATTTATCTGTAATAAAAAAGAGTGATAATAATAATTATGAATCATTATCTATCCTTAGTAACACAAAGTGCATCAGTGTCATAAATGAGATGTTTTTGTTACTATTTAATAGGAAATGGCATATACGAGTCCTTTAATTCCTCCTCCCCCTATGTCTCAAGGTAATGATAGCCATAATCCCTCCTCCCACTATACCTTAAGGTAATGATAGCCACCATCCTTCCACTATTATTCTCACAAGTTTTGTATTGGATATGGAGGTTGATGTTATCAAAACATGAAGAGGTAGGGTACATAATTATTAAATATGAAATAGGGTTTATGATTATAAATCTAAATCTTCTTAACCCATGAGAATTAGTGTACCTAATACATCCATTTATTATGATACTCAACCCTTGAATAAACCTATTCAAAGTGCCACCATGATAACACATCAAATTATTACTATGATGCATTCCAAAGATAAGTTCCAAAACCAAGTCCAAAACTTATCACTAATTATCAAGTCACTTAAATATTAACTTACACATACCCGAAATCTTAAGTATGCTTTTGTCTCATTCAAAACCCATGTCTCAAAATATTTGATATTCAACATGCATAAAAACACATCTATGAATAATGAATTATGAGGTTGGAATAAGCTTAATAATTATCCAAGTGAAACTCTTAGGAACATAATTCAAAACAAATTGATCATATTACCTCTTATATATCATATCCAAATACTATTGTTTTTATCATGGAGTTCATGGACATCCCATGAATAGTTTTTTTAGTTTTAAACTAGAAAATAAGATCTTATTGATAGTGGTAACCTCTAGATACATATATTAAATAACCACTAAAATTAAACACACCTTCCAATATTAAGCAACCCATGCCAATTTTAGTTCCATATCCCAAGGCCAAATTACCAAAACAAGAGTTATCCAAATAATATTTTCCGAAGAAAGAGATGCTTAAGAATGAATTTCATAAGCAATATGTACCTAGTAAGATTAATTTTACAAACATGGTTTCCAATGTGGAAAAAAAAAACCTTCATCATCCTTATAACCTATGATTATTATTATTTACTTAGATTGTAAAAAATGCATTAATTTCATGGTTGATAACCCTTTTGAAATTAATGTATGTAGCATGAAAATTTTCAAGTCTCTTAGATATAATAATGAACAATTTAATAAGATTTCTTTGTCTACACCACTCACTTTATGAATCATTGAGTATCCCATAAATTTTTGTTGCAAGTTGTGTTCCACTATATACACATGATCCTAATTTGAACCAATGTAATGTTATAATAGGAAATTCATGGATAAGATCAATGGATGAAACAAGAATAATGATCATATTAAATTTAAGCTATAAGTCAATATAAGATTTTTGATGTTTCCATAGTTCATAAGAGTGAGTAGTGCAATTTTCTAGGTAAAAACTATGTGAAGTGTTTTTGCTTAACACGTTTCGAATAAAAATGTGTAATTCATCATCAAGAATTAAATATGATTTGGGATTTCAAACCTATCTTCCTTATAGAGAATAACCAATATAGCCTAATGGATAGAATCAGACTTAGTGTTTCAATGGATAGAAATGGTATTAATGTTTACGACCATTGAAATTTTTGAATGGTGACCAATGGTAAAAATAAAAGTCAAAAATTCTTGTCTCAATGGACCATTAAGACAAGACTTTTTGACTTTTATTTTTACCATTGGTCACCATTCAAAAATTTCAATGGTCGTAAACATTAATACCATTTCTACCCACTTAAATGTTGAGTCCAATTTTATTAATTAGGCTATTCTTGTTTTTTATTTATAAGTAAGACAAGTTACAATCTCAAATCATGTTCAATTCATGATGATGAATCATAGGTTATGATTCAAAACACATCAAGCAAAAACATTTCACATATTTTTTAACTAGAAAAATGCACTACTCACTATAAGTCAATATTATTTCCATTTTAAGAGATGGAACATATTCAAATCAAGAATAATAAGTAAAAATTATTTATTCAAATAAAGATAAATAAATGACAAATAATTATTCTCCACATATGACCACCCCTGGTGTTACATCCCTCTCTATTCTATTGAAAGTACAATGATAAAGGTTGGTCTATTTTATTAATAGATTATATAACTTATAACCTCATTATCATTATGATAGATTAAATAATGATGTTTAACACTTTAATATTGGTGTACAACATTTATAAAGATATAATAAATGCATTTTGAAATGATGAATTCTATATTTTTTGATAAATTCAATAATTCATTTAGTTTATGCAAGTACCTTAAATGTTTTTATAGAATTTGGCATTTATATCAAACTATCTACTTTTTCTAGGTAAGGTGAATATAAGATAGTGGTACTCCTCACAAAAAATACTTTAGAGGGAGGGTATCATAGGGGAGATAGTCATAGATCATGATATTTAGGGGAAGTTAGAGCATGAAGAGAACACTCACTCAGCATTGTTTGGTTTTTTATATATGGTTTACATATAATATTTATTTTGACTACTTGAATGTTTTTTTTATGTTAATGGTAACCATTTCATAATTAATTTTATGCCTGTAATAAATTTTATGTTTTGAGTAACTTTGTGTGATTGGGTGTTGTGCTAACATAATCATGTTATTAGCCACTGTCATGGTTGGATTAATATAAATTTTAGATTCATTGTCATTCTAAAAATGGCATTTCATGTTCTAATTTAAGTTTGGAGTGAGCCTAAGGTCTAATGCATAGTCCCCTTAATACATGCCATGTGCATAGGGTTATATTGTCACTTAGTTAAAAATTAGATGAAGAGACATTTACTACCCTCTTTGGTTTGAAAAATGATTAATAAAGATGCTCCAAATGTTAGAAGAATTGATTAAAAATAAAAGTAAAATTTAATTGTCCCCTATTATTATCCATTTGAAGTGGACTCTTTATATATTTTGACCCCATCTTGGTCCATCATGACTGAAAATAATTAAATCATTTATTTAACATCTAAAACACATTTTTAGAGACTTAAGTTGGAATCTATTGATTCAAGACATCTTTAGGGTTTCTTTATCTTGTGTAAGTTAATGAGTTTTACTTATGGATAGATTTTGGGAATGAATTGGTAATGGTGGCTATAATTGAATCTTGCATGTCAATCAACAAGTTTATTGTGGGTAATATTGCAATTTGAAATATAAAAGAATAATGTAAAAATTAAAAATAAAAAGAGTGTAACTTTATAAAAGGGGGATTTTGTGAATAGATTAACACAGGGTTTTGGGAATATAAATTAGAGTATGATGAAGAAAAGAGGGGGGACATATTTTTATAAGATCTCTGGAGAATTATAAGTTGTATATTTTTTCTAGTCAGAATAGTCTTTGGTATTTCTATCTCTAACAAGCAAGTAAATCATTTTTGAGTTTGTATATGTAATGATTATCAATGGGTATTTCCTTGTGGGTAGAAACTATTATTTTAGTTGGAAATTATTATATGATATTTATTATTGGAAATTGAAATAATGAAAACCATGTTTTGAATACATTTATGACTTTATGCAAATCGACTTAAAATTATTTTAAAGAGATTTCCTTTATGACATACACACACACACACACACACACACACACACACACACACACACACACACACACACACACACACACACACACACACACACACACATATATACATATGCATGCATGCATACATACATACATACATACATACATATATATATATATATATATATATATATATATATATATATATACATACATACATACATACATACATGTGTGTGTGTGTGTGTGTATTTATGTATGTATGTATATGTATGTATGTATGTATGTATATATATATATATATATATATATATATATATATATATATATATATATATATATATATATATATATATATATGTATGTATGTATGTATGTATGTGTGTGTGTGTGTGTGTGTGTGTGTATGTATGTATATATATATATATATATATATATATATATATATATATATATATATATATATATATATACATACATACACACACACACACACACACATACATACATACATACATACATATTTATAGATATATATATATATATATATATACATATATATATATATATATATACATACATACATATATGTGTGTCTGTGTATACACACACACATATATATATAGTTGAGTGTTTAATAAAATAGTATTTAAAAATACTTGTTATCTATACTTCCATGAGGAACATTGTATAAGTCCATTCACCTTGTTATAAAAATGAATAGTTCTTTTTTTATGGCTATAGCTTAACTGTGTTGTGACTAAAGTCATATCAAATTAAAATTTGTTGACGAGAATTGTATCTTCATTTTCCATCTCAAGATTAGTAGTAGACTATTATAAGACCACATAGTTATTAGTTGCAAATTATGAATCTCCTTATGTATTTAAAAATAATACATTTTTTACACCCTTGCTACATTTGTAGGGTTTCTAATTGAATTCACATATTTTATGAGTTTATGTATTGTAAATAAAGTATTTTGCAACCTTTTTAACATAATAGGTTAAATAAGATGTTGTACCTTATAAGTTTATGAATGAGTATATCCATATTCATAGGACATTAAGGTCTAATATGAGAAAATAATTATTTCATTTTATCCAATTCTTTTATTAATGAGATTAAAGCTTTTGAATTCTTTGACATGAAAAATAATGGATGACTAGAATTATAGACCTATGTTATAAATTAATATACTTATTAGTAGAGTATGATGAAATGTTGCATAACATAGTGAAGATAGAAGTTGGAAAATAGATGAAGTTTAGATCATTACAAGCTATAATAAATTATAACAAAGAATTAACTAGTTTTAATTTAATGTGATGCATGTTATATACATGTAGTACATCATTAACACCATTTTCAAGCCTATAAATTACATGGGTTAACTCTGTAGATGATATTTTGGCTTAATGTAAATTAGCTGAAATGGATATTTGTAAGATGAAACTTATATGGATGGTACAATTAAAGAGTCTCATTAATTTCATTATTAGAGTTTGAGAAAATGATAATATATGAATTTATATGAAAATAACCTTTATTATCAATTATACTTAATAATATTTTTTTTATAGATAGGGCTTAAGAAGTCTGCTACCCTCTAAAAAACTCAAAAAAGAATACTAAAATGACCTATTGTATCGATGCAATTGACATTTCCAAAGTCACCCAAAAAAATCTTAGCCATAAATAGATGAGCCAAATATACTAGTATAAAAAATAATAACATCATAAAAAGTACATGAATTATAATCCATACACTACATGAAAAACAAAACATTACAAACCCCACTTAAGAAACTTTCTTGTGAGAGTAGAGTTTCATACGACACAGGTTCATTTTAGAAGCAAAATTTTTCCTATGTGAAACCTTTGTCCAACCTTTAACATCATCAACTATATTATCATCCTGAGGGAATACCATGTTTGATTCCAAGGCCTCCAAATAAAAATCACCTAAAGGGTATGGAATTAAATCTTTCAAAGAGTGATCTATCAAACACCAGGAAGATTTTGAGGTAGAAAAATCCAAACTAGAGACCTTTTTATCAGAGGGGGCCTTCCTATTAATACAATAAGAAGAGATCACTTCATAAGATGGCACCATAGGATAAAGATAAGCTTTAATCAAGTCTATGGAATAACCAATATCCTTAAAAAAAATATAATCCTAACCCCTACCTCCAAAATCCATTTTTTTGTCCTTACCAAAGACAATCAGATGTTCCACATCAACATCTTTCCACCAAGTTCCATATTTTCTAATTTTAAACTTGTTATCAGATTGGCCACCAAAATTCTAGGTATAATCAATAGCCATATGATCACAAGAAAATCAATTCCTACATCTAAATTGTAATCTTTCATAATCTAAAGGTTGATTCTAGATTTTATTACCAACTTTAGTCTTAATAACTTCAAGTAATTTTTTAGAAAGATCTTAGATAATTAAAATCCTATCAAAGTTAGTACACATTCGAGTTTCAATATCATAATCAAGATAAATAAAGTCCTAAAGAGAGCTAATAATAAATAAAGGCAAATGAGGCAACTTGACCCAAATTGGTGTTGCAACAAAGGAATCTGTAATAGGGTTAAAAGTATAGAACCATGGTTTCATGAATAGAAAGTATTTTTCCCAAGTAAAAGGACCTAAATTAAATAGTTGATCTGTATCAATAGGGGAAGAGCAAAAAATGATTAATAATCCCTTAACACAAGGATGAATAATGAAAATGTCATTCAAAAGAGGTTTTCAATGCTTGGAAATCTAAGTATGCAAATTGATTGCACTAAGCCATTTTTTTTAAATTGACAAATCATTACCACAAAATATAACTATTATTACTCCTTTAAAATTTCACTTCTAAACTCAACCAAATCAAAATCAAGTATGATCATCCCTAGATAACTCTAATCACAATGACGAGCCAAATAATCACCCATCAGAGAAACCCTTGACAAAGTGGAGGGCATATTTGAACCAAGTACATCCTTCAAGTACCTCATAATAGTATCTAAAAAACTTGTTCCCATTGAAAATATGAAGAAACCCTAAAATAGAATAGAAATCAAGAGATAAAAGTCATGCCAAATACCAAAACCATCTTAAGAAGATACCCAAATTTATAGATACATGACCTCAAAGAGAAAAATAACTATCCTAAGCAGTTTCATTGATATTATTAGTGTTATAGACCTTTAGATGAGGAATATGGAGTGTGGGTATAGCTAAGCACCATGCCCTAAAATTACAATAAATAAATTGTGATCCGTATTCACTTAATAATATGTTGTATGATATGAAAAACTTGATTTAGATGAGCTTGGGAATGAGGATAAAAATAGTCTAGATGAACAATGTCAAGTATAGGAAAAAGTTGTATATCTTTGTAGGTTGTATAAAAAATTAATAACTAGAATGAATGGTATTTATAATTCCTTTATTTCAATTTCATCCTTGTAGGTAATTTGAATAGTCAAAATACTTATTAGCATGATAGTACCTACACATGTATGATATTTGAGTGGACTATTTCATGAAGTTATAATGTAAATGAAATTTTTATAAGATTTAGTATGAATTAATATACTTGAGGACCATTATAAATAGTATTTATTAGAATTTATGTTATTTACAATATCTCTACATTGTATTTACATTTAGAGATTACCAATTTTAATGGTTTTTGGTATGATTTGTGAGTTCTAAGTATATGGTATTATGAAGCTTGGTTGTATCATATGTATCCATTAGTATTTATATGGGTTATAAATTTTGGGGTGGACTATATTTGGTAGTTCACTAGTGAAATATATATACAATAACTTATGTATAAATTATAAGTTCATTTTGGATTATTTTTGTATAAGGTTAGTGAGCATATCTACTTTTCAGTCCTTGTATGAAATATGATTTTTTGAAGATTGTTTATGTAGTGCTATTGTGATATGTTTTTGCATCAGATTTATAATGAATGGAGTTTATTTGAGTAGACTATTTTATGGTATTTGTATGGAATGTGTTCACTAGTCCTTGCATGGATTATGAATTTTGAGTGGATGAATTTGTGTAATTATGTTGTGATGCTTTTTTTTTATGTCTATGAATGAACTATGTTTCTAAGCAGATTGTATTAGGATTTGATTATAATATTATTGCCTAATTGATTGCTATGTTTATATAGGGATCCTATTTTTTATCCTTTACAATTAATAAACAAGAATATTACATTTGATAAATAGTTATAGTATAGAGTGATGCTATTGTGGACTATGACCTAGATTTTGAAATCTGTGAATGCTATAAAATGTTTTGGACAAAGTAATGTTATAATTGTATACATTGGTTTTCCATTTTAATTTATAGTTTACATTTTTTTTTGGGTCATGACAAATAAAGGCGTACCTAGGTTTTGTATGACTAACTACAAGTAATAGTGATTGTACTTTCACATGTGATCTTGGATGGTTATGATTGCTCACATCATCATTATTTATCCCTTCATGAAGGGAAGGACCAATTTTAATGAGGAAGTGTGCAAGATAACATTGTTATATAGTTGGAGGTAAAGTTCTCAGATGATGTTCGACCTCTCTACATATGTTTTAGAACCAATACAAATGCATACTCATGGTTATCTACACTAGTTTTGTTCTGAGTTGTTATTGATGCTATACTATACTATTGTACCTTATTATTATACATATCAAATTTAAAATATTATTGATTTTTGAGTTATTTTATGTACATTATTTAATATTTTTTACTCTTAGTGATGGTTTTATATGATATGTATAAACATTTTGGCATATTCATATATTAGTTATTCATTATGCTTGAGTCCTCAGTTCTATTAATTTGACATACTTCTCAAAAGTGTATTAAATAGCATTGCACACATGAATTATTATTTGATTTTAAATTTTAGCTAAGATTAAGTTGTATCATCCACATTATAGTCATTATTGAATCAGCTGATGTTGAGTAATAATTATATAAATTGGAAATAGTTATTGTATTCATCTATTACACTTGTAACATTGGTTGTAAATTGTAAAGCATATCCGAGATAGTATTTTTATGTAGTATATTGTTGTCAATAATTTATTTATATACTTATCTTTGTACTTATTATATTTAGTAGTAGAGGCTTAGTTGTGAATTTGGATGCTAATTTTTTTTCATTTACTAAGTCCTAGGAGGGTTGTGTGAAGTATAGAATATAGTTTAGTGGAATTAATGCTTTAGTAGCTCACAATATTCACCTTGAAATTTTTAATGTTTAAGTAGGATAATAATTAAATGTATCCAAAGTTCAATGAACCATATAATAGCTAAAGTGCCCAAAAAAATGTTAGTAAAATTACTCAACAACTCAGAGGTTGTAACATGTGGCATTAGAGCATAGGTTCAAATGATCAAACCTAATGAGTCCATTAGTATTAACTAATGAAATTTCTTGCTAAAAAATAGGAAGATTATGTTTTGTGCATGGAATAACATGGATATAAAAACATCTAACTAGGACCAAAAAAGGAAGTTATATATTTAGGTTTATGAAATAAAGACCCTTATAAGGGAAAAGGGCAAAACTTTGGACCACATTCTTAGTGCATCAGGCATTATGCTTGGGTAAATGCATTGTGGTAATATAGAAAAAGGTCTAATCCTAGCCTTACACTTATGATTTTTTGTATTTATACTTATATAAATTAGTACCTCCTTTTTACATATTGTAGATGAGATAACATTAATACAAGCCACAATGTTAAGTATAGAAATGGTTTTGCAAAACTTATTTTCCTTAGGGTAAATAAGTTTCTTGTAGATGGTATTTTCAAGTTGTATTTCTTACCTCACGTATAGAGAATTCTTAATATGGATTGTGACTCTAGAATTTGATAAGTAATATGGACTATGAGCCTTAGTTGATATATATATATATATATATATATATATATATATATATATATATATATATATATATTCCATAGAATCACACTTTACCAGTGCTATAAACATTTGTTGATTATTTTATACCTTTATTGTTGCTATATAAATGTAATAATTTTTTAGATGACTCATTACAATGGCATCCATGACTCCTGAGCCAATGGAATTACTTAAATTTTTATCGATCTTGTATAAAGACCCTATATGTTATTTTGTCATAACAAGTCTTGTATCATTGAGATGCATTAATTTATATAGGTACACCTTCTAATAAAATTTGAGATAGATTGTTTATTTCCTAGAAATACACTTGATAAATAAGATTAGCATAGTCTTATAAACCCTTTTATTGATTCTTATAGGGTGTTCAGGTTGAAGGATTATAGTGAAAAGTGATCTTGTTGTCCTTTTAATTACCTTGAGTTAAAAAAATCACTTGTTCTAATTTAAAAAAACTAAACCATTGTTGGGTTCCTTAAACTATCAAGAAGGTTGATTACAACAAGTAACCATTGATCTAAGTTTATTTGTGGTGGAATTTTATTGTTTTATCCTATTAGACACATTCAAATTTCCTTTAAATTTTTTTATATATCATATGGCTCTGCACTTTGCATGGTATACTATTTTAATTCCAGTAATAGAATATTTTGGTGATGTGTTAGGGGAATTGTTTGATAGTGGATTGGGTCTAACCTATCATGATTTTCCTTTCTTATAAATATATTCAAGGATATTATTTTATAAACTCTATTCCTTTAAATGTCATGTTGTTTTTCTATAGTATGAATGTATTCTTAGGAAGTACTACTACACCTTATGTCTTGAACTTAATCTGGCATGAATTAGTGGTGTTATAGGAAGGGCATAATGACCTTGAAAGGTATAATAATAATTTTTAATAGACTTTTGGTATAGCTAAAATCACTAATGATATTAATAAAAATAATATAAGAACAATCCTTGAAGTATGACATGTATGTCTCACTACAGACAAATGGCAGGCTTACTCCTCTCACTGTAAAGTGTTGATGTGGTTGTTCTAGCTAATAATGTTTATTTATGTGTGTGAATCTACCTTATGGACTAGAGGATCAATATAAATTATAGTGGAGAAAATATATATTCAAAATAAACTTATACAAAGAGTGGTGGCTTAATTTAAGGTTTGGTGGGATCAATATTCATAATATAATGTCACGTGGAATGATTAATAAGATTCCTAAACTATTTCCTAATTTGTTGAAAGGAATATGTTGAATTTAAGCCATTAAATATATGATTACTTTGATAAAGCCATAGGTATGATGACTTTTACAAGAAGGGAAGGATGTTACATCCCTATCTATTCTATTGAAATTACAATAATAAATGTTGGCTTATTTTTATTATCATATTATGAAACTACTAGCCTCATTTTCATTATGATAGATCAAATAATGGTTTATTTTTTATTTGATAGGGTAAAATTAGGTTTTACAGGGACTTGGAACCTCAAAGTGAAATACAATAGTTTAAAGAATCCCTCCTCAGTCGAATGAGCAAAAAGAAAGACAAGAAACCAGAGCAAAACAAAAACCAAAAATAGAAAAGTAACCACATTAAGTGGAGGGACACTCCTAGGTGTCTTTAGTAGTAGAATAGTCCTTTAATGGAATGTTTGGTTTATTTTTTTAGACCTTGGCACAGGTATGATTCTTGGGGCCTTCAGCTTCCCAGGGGAATATCATCCTAGGTTGCTTCTTGCCTTTCACCTATATAGGGGTTTGTTTTGGGGGGACCCACCTAGGGGTACCCAAGGGGATTTCAAGACCTTAGGAGATTTTATGGTATGGGATTGGGGAAGGGGTTGGGTAGAATGAACAAAAGTCTGAATAGTGGCATGTACCACTCAGTGTAGCTTATTTCATTCATATATAAGCTTTACCAAGCCAAATCCTACCTGCTAAACATTCAAATTAAAATTTTCCAACATTTGTTTGTTTTTATCAAGCTCCTCTATTATAATGGCCTTACTCTTCTAGTATTAGGTAGCAAGAGACCTAATTTTGATGGGTTTGGGCTATGAGATGAATAAAAACTTAAGTGGAAGGTCATCAGGTGGGGATTATGATAAGTTATTTTATAAGCAGTGATCAAGAGATAAGTGGGATCCTTCTATAGAATCTTCCTTTGGGGATTTCTTCTGAGAGTCCTCCTCAGAAGAGGATCCTCCTTTGGGAACCTTATAACTAAGAGGGTCTATCTATGTTTCACAAGCAGAAGGATAAGGCATTGATGGAAGATGGGGTTAGTGTCATTAACCTAGTGGAGTAGGATAGTGCTTTCTAAAGACATGAGAAGGAAATAAGGGAGACTAATTTTAAAATTGATGAAATGATTAAGGAGAAGGAAATGGTGAGAAAAAATTATGGTGTACTTACCTTCTAGAGTCATACACCTCATGACCTGAAGGAAAACATCAGGCCAGTATCATGGCAGGTTGATGCAAAGAAAACCCTTCTTATCAGTTTGCATGAAGTCATTGGTTTGAAAGAAACATTGTAGTGATTATTATTTCTTAGACTAATCTTTGAATTATTTTATGCCAATGTAGGACATACCATTGGCATCACCAATAAACTCCTCAAAGATTTTTATGGACATGCCTTGTATGGTGACCTTTTTTGTCCATGTAATGATGAAATCTTAGACCACCATGGCATTGTGTTCAGTAATGCACTCTATAAACTCTGTTAGCCTCCCTTCTTGAGTTTCTTCTAGACCTTCTTCTATTCTCAAATCTCTTTGTAAGAAGTTGGTTCTAAATTATCTTTGTTTTCGCCCATGGTTGCTATAAGTGTAGGGAAGGAGAGAGCAAACCAAGAGTTATGGATGCAATTAAAATGGTAAGGACTAAAATGGGAGGGAATGCCTACCAAAGCAAAATTTACATAATGGTATCCCCTTACCTCAAAATGATTTCAAATCTCTAAGATCATGATTTAGCCTATCGAGTTGAGGGGTTGTACATGCAAGGAAATAATAGATTTAAGTTGTATATTTACCTTCAGCATGGATGACACTATCCACCTTAGCAAGGATGCTACCTTCATCATAATAATGATGTTTAAAATTTTAATCTTACTTTACAACATTTACAAAGATATAGGAAATGCATGTTAAAATAAGTAATTTTTTATTTTTAGATAAATTCAATATTTTTAGTTTATGCTAGTACCTTTAAAAATTGATATAATTTAAGATTTATATCTGACTAACCACTTTTTTTGGGTAAGGTGAATGCAGGATAGTTTTACCCCTCACAACAAAGACTTTAGAGAGACATCATCATAGAGGAGATGGTGGTAGATCATAATAAACTATGGTATTCATAGCATGAAGAGAAAACTCCTACACTCACTTAACATTTTTTAATTGTTATTATATGGTTTGCATTTGATCTTCATTTTGACTACTTGAATATTTTTATTGTGTTAATGGTAACTATTTCATAATTAATTTTATGTCTATAATAAATTATGTCTTTTGAGTAACTTTGTGTGATTGGGTGTTGTGCTAACTTAATCATGTTATTATCCACTATCATGGTTGGGTTACTATAGCAATTTAGCTTTGTTCTCATTACAAAACTATATTCACATGTTTTAATTTAATTTAGGAGTGAGTGTATGGTCCAACAGATAGTCCCCTTAATAGGTGCCATGTGAATAGGGTTATATTTTCATGTAGTTGAAAAATAGATGAATAAACAATTACTACCCTCTATATTTCAAAAAATTATCATTGATAAAGATGATCTAGATGTTAGAAGGACTGACTAAAAATAAAATTAGAGTTTAATTGTCCCTTATTAGTGTCCATTTGAAGTGGAATTTTTGTATATTTTGACCCCACCTTAGTCCATCATGGGTGAAAATAATTAAATAATTTATTTAACATGTAAATCACCTTTTCAGAGACTTAATTTGGAATCCATTGATTCAAATAATCTTTAGGGTTTCTCTCTCTTATGTAAGTCAATAAGTTTTACTTGTGGATGGATTTTGGGAATAAAATGGTAGTGTTGGATGTAATACTATAATTTGAAGTAGAATAGAATAATGGACATATTGAAAATAAAAAGAATGGACCACTTTTTTAATGGGGTTTCAATGAAGAAATTAGCATGGGGTTTTTGAAATATAAATTGGGGTACGATGAAGAAAAGAGGGGGGATAGTTTTTGAGAAGAGCTTGTGGAGAATCATAATTTACCATCTTTTTCTAGGAAAAAGTGTCTGATATTTCCATCACTAATAGGAAAGTAACTCTATTTTGATTTTGTGTATTTAAGGCTTATCAATGCATCTTTCCTTATGGGTATTTTAGTCAAAAATTCTAATTTGAGATTTTTTATTGGAACTTGAAATAATGAAAACCATGTTTTGAATATATTTATGGATTTCGGAAAATTTACTTAATATTATTTTTAAGATGTTTATTATAGGATAAAATGTGATATATAGACTATCAAGTGTTTAATAAACTAATATTTAAAAAAAAATGTTAGTTATACTTCTCATGAGGGAGATATTATAAGTCCATTTACCTTGATATAGAATGGAATAGTTATTTTTTTATGGTTATAGCTTAATTATGTTGTGACTAAAGTTGTAACAAAGTAAAACAAATTGATGGGTATTTATCTTCATTTCCCCCCTCAAGATTAGTAGTGTATTTTTGTAATCCCACGGAATTATTATTTGGGAATTATGAATTTCCTTATGTATATAAAAATAATATGTATTATTATAGACTTAATAATATTGTAGGGTTTCTTGTTGAATTCACATATTTCCTAAGATTATGTATTATAAATATAGTCATTTTTTACCCTGTTGACATAATATGGTAAATAAGATAGTTGTATCTTATAAGTCTATGAATATGAGTATAGCCATATTCATATGCCAATAAGGTATAATATGTGGAAATAATTATTACACTTTATCTAATTCTTTTATTAATGAGATTGAAGCTTTTAAATTCTTTTACATGAAAAATAATAGATGACTACAATTAAAGATTTGTGTTATAAATTAATATACTTATTAGTAGAGGATGATGAAATGTTGCATAACATAGTGAAGTTGTAAGTTGGAATATAGATGAAGTTTAGGCCATTAAAAGCTATAGTACATTATAACAAAGAATTAATTGGTTTTAATTAATGTGATGCATGATATAAACCTATTGGAGGTCATTAAGACCATGTACAAGCCTATAACTTCCATGGGTTAATTATGTAGATGATAGTCTGGTGTAATGTAACTCAACTAAAGCAGAGATTTTTAAGATAGAACTTATGTGGATGGTAAAATTAAGAGATTCATTGATTTATTATTAGATTTTAAGACAATGATAACAATTTATATTAAATGAAAATACCCAATATTATGAAGGATACTTAATAACATGTATGATATGAAAAGATTGATTTAGATTAGCTTGGGAACAAGGATAAAGAAAGTTTGGATGAATAATGTCAAGTCT
The DNA here is from genome assembly GCA_037957365.1 of Torreya grandis. NCBI lineage: Eukaryota > Viridiplantae > Streptophyta > Pinopsida > Cupressales > Taxaceae > Torreya > Torreya grandis. The sequence continues at coordinate 802,120 of JARHVA010003694.1, read as the reverse complement.
AATAAAAAATTTGATATCCATGTAGGTTGTATAAAAATATTAATAACCCATATGAATGGTCTTTATAATATTTTATTTCAATTTCATATTTGTAAGTAACCCAAATGGTAAGATAAATTATAAGCATGACAATACCCACGTATATATGATATTTGAGTGGACTAGTTCATTAAATTTTGTTGTAAATGTATTTTTTTGTTAGATTCAGTATGAAGTAAGATGCTTGAGGACCATTAGAAATAGTAATTAGTAGAATTTATGTTCTTTACAATGTCTCTATGTTGTAATTACATTTTGAGATTACTATTTTTAACAATTTTTTGTATGATTTGTGAATTTATAGTATATGGTATTATGAAGCTTGGTTGTCCCATATGTATCCAATAGTCTTTATTAGGGTATAATTTTTGGGGTGGACTATATTTTGTATTTATATAGTGAAATATATATACTATAACTTCCATATAAATTATAAGTTTAGTTTGGACTATTTTTGCATAAGTTTATTGAGACATGTCTACTTTTTGGTCCTTGTATGAAATATGATATTTTGAGGATTATTTAACTAGTCCTACTATGATATGTTTGTGCATTAGATTTGTTATGAATGGTGATTTTTTGACATATGTGTTCAATGTTGGGCCCCTATTTGGTAAGTATGGGATTTATGCTAGTACGATGGACACTTCAGCATGAGGTAATCACTTGGCATGATGATTACTATTTTGGCATCTTGGCACTAAATGGAAGATTCAATGCACACTTTACACTAGCTAACAAGTGGCTAACCATTTTTAATATTCTCAAGACATCTTCCAAATTGGACAAGATGTGGTGACCATAGCACGAATGGTGAAAGGTGATGGATCGAATGGGAATGATTACTTAGGCTCTAACTCAGCACCTCGTGTGCATACTCCACCCTAGTAGAGTCATTCTTGTAAAGCTATTAAAATATCTCTATCTAGAAAACATAAAGGATGTAAATTAATGTAATAAATCTCTAGAGAATCAGTTATGCATGCATTATGATAGCCACCATTAATATTAATAATAACATGAATGTCATTAAGGCTCTACTTATATATGCCCAGGCTCACCTATGAGTCTTTGGGATGCTAAGTAGCTTGAATGAATTGGTTAATCTATTTTAAGTAATATAAACTTTGTATTTTTTAAAGATTGATTAATGATGATGAATGTTGTGACAAATTATGCTCTATTTAGTTAATGTCTCCTTGATATTGATTAGTTGAATTCACAATGAATGTAATAGTTATAATGTTACAATTACAATTCATGTATGTCAAGAATGTTGTTATCAAACTTCTAGTCCATAGCGTTAATGGTGCCTTTATGTTAAATGATAATGTTAGGATATCTTGCATAATGAATAAATATAGATATATCCCATTCTAAATATTGAGATCCTCATATGAAACATGAGCCTAATATAAATGTTTGAACTGAGGTAGCCTTTTAACTTGTCTAGTGCCTTTATGATGCTATGATTAGCTTATCCAAGGCTTGTGCTAAGGAATCTACTTGAAACCCTCATTAAATTAACCAAGTCCCATAACCCATGACTTGCACCATAACATAACTAACGCAATGTGGGCCCCAGTTCTTTCTTTGCTACACTTCAGGTGAGAACATAAGGATTGTGCCTTAGGTAAATTGATGTCGGAATAGTCGAGTGTTAAATATTGAGCATAGAAAAAAAACTCATGTTTTTTCCTAGTTTTAATGAGTGTAGAACCAACCTAGACAAATAAATGAGTCTTTGACTCTAAAATTTCTATAACATTTTGGATCCATTATCGAGAACCTTATTTAAATTTTTTGTTTCAATGGTGTGATGGAATGATGCTTTGACTCTCCCTATAAAAAATTGAGCAATGGTTGTAACAATTGGAATATATCTTTGTACTAAAGCATCCAACCTATAGGGGATAAAATTTGAGAAAGTGTGTTTAGAATAACCTATATGATGATTTGTATGAGGTATTTTTTTATGAATTACTTGAGCCTATGTACTAATGGTTGGATGCATATGCAACCAACAAAAGGAGTTATGGACAGTGTTATGAGTGGATAAAGGAGTGACTAGAGAGGTTTGAGACCCTGGATGCCACTTGGACTAGAGCATTAGATAAATGGTGGTAAGGGGCATTGAATAGTTACATGCTTCAGTTTGTATTTTTAACATACTCATGCCTTGAGGAAGTATAGTATCAATTTTTACACAACCCTAGAGGCATGTTTGTGAAGGAATTTGGTGTAGAGCTTAAAAATCTAATGGTGGATTATGGGTTTGAAACTTTAGGGATGGAAGGATAAATTCTTTTTGCATATGAATAGTACAAAGGGGGGAAAAGAGGATGTGTAAGTAAAGTGCAGTAGAAGGGGATGATCATATTGACACCTGAGATCATATAAGACAAACCTATAATATGAGATGGTATAGGTTGATGGAAGATATGGAACCTAAAAGTGTTGAGATAATCTATAACAAGTGAGAAGGGTATGGTGAAGGATCTCTTGAAATACAATAGCACAAGGAGAAGAGATACGATAGAGGGATGGGTCGAGCTCAGTATTTGACTCATGTGGAATTAGTTGGGTTCTTATAAGACTTGGTGATTATAGATGCACTTGATGCACCTACCCCCTTTGAACCTAAAATGCATACTCATATGTTGGATCCCCCACTTGAAGAAATCATAAGAGTGATAATTGACCCTATTGTCGACATAGATTTTAGATGATTTATAGATTTGGAGTTTAATTTTGTGATTGTAAAAATTATTCCCTACAAGGAGGTAAGTGAAAATATCTCTAAAATATTGGGAGTTAGCTTGCCACAATGAAACTTGAGTGTAAATATCCTATCTCAACCAATGTCAGTAATGCAAAGTAGGAAATAACCTATAAGAAATGGTTTAGTGCCACAAGTAAGTAGTATAGTGTCATCAACATCAATGCCAGCAATAGCAGTAACAATCAGGTTGACACCTAACCCAGTGGCTAGAGGCATTGGAGTTCCTCCACCAAGATAGATGTTAGGGGAATAAGTGCCCCAAATGTTAACTCCCCCCCCCACACACACACCAGATCTATTATGAAATGGCCATACACTTGCTAGAGTATCATAGAGTTGAAAATGTTGTAGAGCATGTGTTGAAGTGTGAACTATAGTGGCATGCTCAGGAATAACCCAATTAAAGCACAAGGTAACCTAATTCATGACCACTCTTCTTGATCATGCCCATACCTAGTATAGGAAATTTGACCCTAACTAGGTATGATAGATTATGACACCCTAAAGGAGGCATTTTTTAAGTAATTTGACATTCTAGAGTTTGAAAAACAAAGCATCATCATGTTATAAGAGATATCCCAAAGACTCTCATAAATCATGTGCTTGTATGATGCAAGGTTCAAGACTCTCCTTTCAAAGCTACCTCATGACACATACCCTTCCTAGCATGCACAGTGGTTCATTGGAAGGTTGTTAATAGCATTCTAAAGAGTGATTTTCATGAAAACCTTTACAAACCCTTGTGAAGTGTTTGAATCCATGCTTAGAGCTGAGGTGGTTGAAAGCATCGATACTAGGATCAGCCCATTTATGGAGGCAAAGATTGCATCCATAGCCTTCCAACTCTAAAAAATCACTGTTATCTCATCAAAAGATTCTCAAAGTGGAATATGGTGTATTGACTATGAAGCAAAAGGCCATAATAGGAATAACTATACATGAAGGAATGTGCACACATTGATTCTAAGCTATGACATTTGTTGAGAGGTGCATAATGTTCATAGCTTCCCTTTATTACAACAAGCTAACTAGGTTAACACAACCATTTATTGTTGGTTGTGTGATGCCCACACCCACACTATAACTGATTATTAGGTGATTAATGAGATGTACAAGAACATGGAGAGAGGTGCAAGGTAGGCCACTACAGTATTTGAAAGGAAAGCTAACCATGGAAATGAAGGCTATGGCAAATAAAATATGGGATTTGGGATGCAACAAGGTGTTATAGGGTGAATTAGAGGATGTGGAGGTGGAAGGTTCCCATATCACTCATGTTATAAGTGTGGTTCTATAGAACACTATCAGTGTGACTTCTCTACACTTCTCATGTGTGGGTATTGTTGAGGGTCCCATAAGATCAAAGAATTCCCCAACCTATATAAAACATTCACCCAAGGTAGGCCTAACATGGACAAGGGTGTTGGAAGGATCAGGCATGAGCTAAAAATGGATAAGTGGACTTTGAAGGCACAACCCAGCTACACAGAGATAGTCAAAGTGTAGGAAATTACTCATAGTGGATTCACCATGTAGCCAATAGTTGTGTCAATACCAGAGTTACACATAGAATATGGAGATAAGGGTTATAGTGAGCATGTAACATAGTTTGAACCTAAAGTTATGCCTTACCCAAACCCAACACACCAAAAATATGTTTTGTAGCAAGCCATGAATGTAATCCAAGACCTATAATGGGAGATTCAACTAACACAGGATCTATAAGCATATGCTTCTATTTCCCAAAATATGTAGGATAGCTAAGAGGTTGAGATACAATAATTGATGAAGATCTTACACCTATTATAAATTGAGGGGATGTTGTCCTTATTAAATTACTTGTTCTTGGAGCATGTGGGCCAAAATATAATTGAAGTCACTATACTACACATAGAAAGGGCACAAGAAGTTAAGTATACATAAAATCCAAAGCATGATCAATAACTCCTCATAGATGCCACTATTGATGGATGGTTTTTATGTGAGGTCCTTGTAGACATAGGCACTAAGGTCAACATCTTGACCAAGAACACTTGGGATAAAATGGGTAGGCTAGCCTTGAGTCCTTCCCCTCATGTAATTTTCATGGACAATAATACCTAGGTGTATCCCATCACAATACTAAAGAGCATAGTTATATACATCATAGGCACTAAATTCTATATTGACTTTGAATTGATCAAGTTGGTAGAACAAGATAACTACCTAATGCTTTTTATAAGTCCATGGTGTTATGCAAACAACATATATATACACTTAAACAAGTAATACATGAAATTCAATAATGTAAAGGAGAGGGTAGTTATACCCCTCTCACATGACCAAGGACCCCCTATATTGAGAGTGTGGACCTCAAAGATGAGATGAACCATATATATAACATCACAGTACAAGGTGATGAGACACTAAACCCTAATGATCAAGGAGTGATTTCTTGGGAAGATGGGAATTAATCCTCAAATACCATCAATGTTTCTTATGATCATTAGTTCAAGGAATTGTATGAGATAATTGGTTGAAGTTGTAGCTTGGTATGCTTGAAAGAACCAAAACTAGTAAAGATAGGTTGGGTCCAAATTGATCATGCTTCTAAATTGTGGGTCCCTTGTGCCAAGAATAAGGGAAAAAGAGTATTTCTTCTTAGTAAGGACAAACTTGTAGTGCTCCTAATATATATATGGAATAATCTAGTATAAAATTATGTTTGAGACCTTGAATCATACATCCCAAAAGAAGTGGATAGAATGGGTGCACTAGTGTATACATTTAAGAACATTGCCACTCATAGGTAAGAAGTGAAAAGGCTTAGCTTACCAAATTGGTAAGATGTAAAGGCATATATTTACACTAGATTTGGGAATATCAATGAATACCTAGACACCTCTACCTATTCTAACAACTCTAACCCTATAATACATGTGCACTTGTACAAAGAAACATGGACTATGTGTGGTGAGAATTCCCCAAAGAATATATGGGTACATGAATTATATAGTACCTTGAATACATGGGCATGAGCTTGATACATTTTCAATGAGACATGCCACAAGATATCTAAATGGGATGCACTCAAGGAATGGTTTATTCACACCTTATCCTTTTCTTTGAAAAATCTTGAACTGATTGAGCCATTACAAATAGTTCAAAGGTCAGTGTTTGAGGACATGACAATATTATAGGAATTCTTGAAAGACATGTTAAGTGAAAGGGGTTGGCACTCCAAACATTATTTTAAGAGCTAACCATCAATAGTGGCTCTAATGATGAGGATGATGAAACATGGAAGGAATGCAAATAGACAAATTTGATAAGTAAAAGGAAGCTAATGCACCAAGTTGAGGATAGAGCTCTAAAGGAAGAATACCCTACCTAATTACTAGAAATAACTAAGGTTAGTAGGCTTGTTAAGGATTTGCATCAGGAGAAAAATGAGCTCTACCACATGCCACTAAAAATGACAAATGTAGATATTATCTAAGAAGGGAAACCAAATATTGCTACTATGGGTGCATATTAGTCTGATGTAGAACTAGTGTAAATTATAGACCTCTTAAAATAATTCCAAGACTTACTCCCTAGGAACTATAGAGACATGAATGGCATGCATCCATCCCTTGGGAAGATGAGAATAAAGCTAGTTTATGGTGCAATACCTATTTAAAAAGCACCTTACAGGATGAACCCAAACCTTCATGCCAAGGTCAAAAAAGAGATTGATGGTATGTTATATGCAGGCATCATCTACCCTATGCAAAAATATGAATGGGTTATCCCCATGGTCATTATAATCAAGAAGGATGGGTGTATCTAGATCTACATTAACTATAGATTATTGAATATATCCTACATAATCGACCCCTTTCGACTCTATTCACTAATGAAGTTTTGGATGGCATTATAGGCTATGAAATATACACTTTTGTTGATGGGTTCTAAAGATACCATTAAGTCTAGATTAAGGAGGAGGACAAGCCCCAAACTACCTTTAAGATAGAGGGGGTTGTTTTACATACAACATGATACCCTTTGGACTCAAAATAGTGCTAGTCATATCCTCCCAAGTGGTGATCACAAATTTTAAGGACTTTATTTATAAGTTCCTACAAGTGCACTTAGATGGATAGAATGTGTATGGGTTGGTGAAGGATCACTATGATAAATTACACCTAATGTTTGAGAGGTGCAAGTAGTTACAAATCTACTTGAACCTCAAGAAGTGTGTTTTCAAACACCATTTGGAATTTTGCTCAAGCACATCATCTACAAGGATGGACTACTCATTGATCTAGTAAATATTTCCATCATCTTTTAGTTATAGACCCCATCAATTCAAAAGGATGTTTTATGCTTTTATTGGACACTAAAAATACTATATAAAGTTCATAAGGAACTATGCAAAGATTGTGGCACCACTAGAAGAGCTATTGTGCAAGGATGGCCCATTTTATTAGGGTGCATCACAATAAGATGCATTTGAGACACTGAATTTCAAACTAGCAAGTGTGTCAATAATACAATTTCTTGATTGTATGACTCTATTCTGCATCCATTTCAATGTATTTGGTTTTACAATTGGTGTTATTTTGGCATAACTAGGTGAGGGAAAGATGGACCATCCTATTTATTTCACAAGTAGAAAATTAACCATGGTAAAATAGAACTATATCACCACTTAATGGAAGGTGATTGACATGGTCTATGCCCTACAAAAGTTTAGGTAGTATTTTTAGTGACCCCCTTCATCTTCTTTACTAATCACTAGGTGCTTAAGTACCTAGTGAACAATCCTATTCTCCATAGGTGTATATGTTGATGGATAGTTTTATTCCAAGAGTTCTAATTATCTATTATAGTCAAAGTTGGGAAATAAAACTTGAGCTAAGACAATTTGTCCCACATCAACTTTGGTGATGCAATAGTGCCTATTGAGGATGATATGCCAGACATACAACTTTACAATGCCTAGTGCATCCTAGAAGACTTGGTAGAGATAGTCACATTTTTGACATCTGGGTCTATACCCCAAACTATGACATCTAAAGAGAAAAATTAGCTCACATTTTGTGCCACCCCTTTAATCTCATTGGTGGATAAATGTACAAATTGAGCTATGATAAGGTCTTGTGTTGATGTGTCCTAGAGAATGAATAGGACTCAATCTTATAAGAGGCACATGAGGGGATTGATATAGGCTATTATTTTGGAGACAAAATGGTGCATAATGTACTAAAAATTAGGCTTGTGGTATCCCACCCTATTTTAGTAAATGAAAGATTGCACCAAGGAATGTGACACCTATCAATGCACAAAAAAAACTAGCCACCAAGATGAGATGCCTCTCATTCCTATCCTTGCCTAAGCAGCATTTGAAAAATGGTCCATTGAATTTATTGGGCCTATTACTCCCACTGTAAGGTGCATAGGTGTATGATAAATTTTGACCACATATTACTTCAATTATTCCAATGTCATGCCAACTAAAGATTACACAACCCCCATCATAAAAAAAAATTATATGGGAGAACATCATTAGTCATTATGGGTGCCCACTTAGTTTGATTAATGACTGAGGCACATACTTTATTAATGAAACCATGTAGATCCTACTGATATAATGCATGGTGGCACACTATAAGATGACACCTCACCATCCCCAAGTTAATTTCATTGTTGAAGCATTCAATAAAATATTGGGAACATGCCTCACAAAGATATGTGATGTTGGTCATAAGGATTGGGATGACCATGTATTAGTAGTATTATGGGCCAATCATACTACATGAAAATTCCTAAATAAGGCTACACCATTACAAATTGTGTTTGGTGTAAAGTTCATTATACCCATGGAGTTTCTAGTACATTCTTTTCACATCGCATGTATTAGTCAATTGGATGACCAAGAGTCTTTGAGTGCATACCTCGAAGACTTGGAGTGCTTGTATGAGACATGTGCCCAAGTAAGATGGAGTCAACAAGTAGAGAAGGTGCACTAGAAGATCAGGCATGACAAGCACATCAAGTGAAAGGTACTTATTGAAGGGGCATTGGTTTTTATATATGACTCAAAGTACCTCAAGTACCTAGTCAAGCTATTGATTAGGTGCATGGGACCTTATATCATCAATAGCATATTATAGACTGGCATATGCAAGTTACACATGTTGATGGGTGAAATGTTCCTTGAGTATTTTAATGGGAAATGATTAAGTCCCTATAATAAATAGCATGGAACTTACATCATTAGATACCAAATTTTTGGTCATAATTCAGTTGTGTCATGCTGACCAAAATAAAATTTGGTGCAAGCCAAATATTTGCTTATGTTTGTGTTGGTTGTGTTTGAATGAATAAGCATGGTGATTTTAGGCCCATAATAGAAATATTATAGTGCCTACATGCATAACTCTAGTTGAGTAACTCAAGAACAATTACTTTTGAAGAACTTAAGGCCAAACACCTAATGTAATGTGCACATGGAGTTTTCTAGATTTATAAAGATGTGACAAGTTGACAAAGGGAGGCACACAAAATACTAGTGCATAATAAACCTAGAGAATGAAGTGATGAAGGACCAATGCAAGAATTTGGATGATGTAGGGAAGTCAAAAACAAGAGATGAAAGTGTAAAGAAATTTACCAAGAAATGGAAGCATGTTTGAAAGGAGGTGCATCAAGAAGAGGATACGGAATTGAGGAGGTTGAATCGTGTGCAAGTGAAGTGTTATTCCTAGGTTGCCATAACAATGGTGAAGTTCATGCCAAGGTAAATGAATCATAGGAGGAAGATCATCAAGATAGATGGCTCCCACATAATGGTTAAAAATAAGTGACCATTTGAATCACCTATCACTTCACCAAATACATATTTAATAAAAGCTAATGTGGTGATGGTAGAGGCACAAAGATCCATAATAAATGCAAATGTGGTAGTAGATTTTCTCAAATTTTGTGGGTTTAGTGTATTTAAATAAATGCATGTGTCCTCATGTCAATACTCACCTAAAATTAATAATGTATCTAAAATTAAGGTATAAAGAATTGAATGTTAGACTATAATAGGGTACAAACCTTGTGTGAATTTTAACCCAAATGCAGAGCCAAACATAGAAGCTAAACTAGAGCCAAAATATAAAAATGTTGTCATAGATAAACTTGAGCATCCGATAGCCTTGAATGAGAATGGTTGAGCAGAGATAGAGATTACATTATGTTTGGTGTTGGAAAAGAGATGTGTGGAGAGAAAATTATGAGAGAATAGGATAGTAGAGATTATAAGTGATGTTGAGGCCAACATTAATAGTGAATGAATCTCAAGATCTAAAGTTATAGGAATAAACTCCATGACAGTGAGGAAGTGCAAAGAAATATTAAGGGTTTCAAGAAGATCAACCGACTATGCTTCAATAGCAACCAATTCAGAATGGTCAAAAATAGGTTGAGTTTAGTTGTGCCCTAGACATAGCAGGATGTCAAGAAGACATGGATGCTAAAATAAGTAGTAACTATGAAGAGAGAGGTATAGCTAGTTGAAGGTGTTAGGGTTATATAAGTAGAACCAAAAGTGAGTGCAAAGATTTCATACATAGAAATGCAGTTTCTCCCTAAGGTCATATTCGAGGAGACATGGGTATCCTTCATGCACACTTTTAGATTAAAGGAATATAACCATTGGACATCAAGAAACATGAAAGAGCTCAACCAATACTAAGTGATTGATATAGGAATGAAGATGAAGGTAGGCATGGTGTTATTTAATGTTTCCATCTGAGATAAGCTAGTGATCACTGACATGACCCAATTGTATGAGTTGTCAAGTTTTGTTAAGTTAGAGGAATTAGTGCAATTCCTCCTCTCATGTATCCATGGTTATTTATTTTAATTCATAATAAGTCACTTTTGGATCTCAATGTGCCTCATCATCATGATCATAGGGATTTTAGGTGCAAGGATGGACATCCACTAGATCATGGAGGTTGATGCAAAAGTGGAGAGGGTTGTGAAACTCCTAGGCTAATACAAGGTAGGGTTTCCATTCATGATCAAATACATATAAGGCCTTAGAATGATGGTATTAGTGCACCTTGTGATCTCTAATATATTCCCTAATGGATGGTGGACTAACATATCCAAGACATACTTATGCATCACCACCCACATGGTGCAAAGGGTCAATTTAATATTTAAAAATTCATTACTTAAGAGATGGTAAAGAATGCACTAGAATGCGACATGATATGTGAGACATTTTGGTGGAGGTCCATGTTAATTTTGATTATGATAGAGGAGATCAGTGTGCCCCATAGTGATGATGATAATCTATGGGTGTTCCTACCACATAAGGATTCCCTAATGTTGAAGTACCAAGAATTCACCTACCCACCTAGCTTCTCCCAAAAGTACAAGACAAGAGTACAAGGATGGTATGACTAATACATAGAGGCATTCAAGATTGAATGGTGCACCTTGTAGGATCTCTCCTAGCATATGATAGGAATGGTAACCTTAATTGTCATGTAAAATTTTTGTGTAGTGCACCTAGTACTCACAGATAGAAACCTCTCTAATTGGTTGAATCTACCTTATGCATTTTCTACTAAATTTTTCATAGTCATGTTAAGGATAATTTCCAATGTGTATTAATTGAATATCCCATTAAAGGTCATGGACCAAGAAAGGATAAGGTTGAGGCACCATTATGTGCACCTAGGATAAAATGCCACAAAAGATGAGGATGACTCTAACTAAATGAACCTCTATCCTCTCTAGAGGGAAATTATAACTGGGTGCATCTTCAATTTATATTACAAGATAAAGCCATATAAAAATGGATCCAACCCTAATAAATATGATGATGATTCCCCCCTCTTGATCGATGAATAAGGGAAACCAACAATAAAAATGTAGCAAAAGTATCCCAAAAATAAATGGGGAAAAACCTTTGAGGAAATTTAGGAGTGCATTAGATTAAGGATCACCTCTGAAAAACAAGCTACACCTCCAAATCCCAAGAAGATCATAACCTTCATGCTAGTAACTACTTCCTCTAGAAAGAAGAAAAAAATAAGAAGTCTAAGAGACCCATTGTGTTCCCTACAATAACTCTAGTGGAAATGGAAGAGGAAGAAACCATTGTGCATGAATGGGGATAATATATGGGATAATAAGAAGGAAATAAGACCTAAATTATGTAGGTTGAAGAAGAGGATGAGCCTAGCACCATGGATCAATAGAAATCCCTCCAAAGCAGCAACCATCATGCTTGAAAAAGCAAAGAAGTTGGTAAATGCCTCATCTACAAAACCCTCCACACAACCTTCATAAATAGAAGAGGAGAAGAGAAGGTTGTGGAAGAATATGGGTCATAATGAGGAAGAGATTAAGATGTCACTAGTTCTTGAAAATAAGGGGAAATTTTAGAAGTAAATGGGCCTAAGTGAGGTAGATATTGAGAAGGTTGAGGCTGAGGAAGAAAAGGTAGAGGAGGATAAGGCCAAAAGAGAAAAGAAGGAGAATAAGGTTCCCACAAGTATAGGACTAGCCCTTAATAAATCCAATAATGTGCCTGACACCCCCACTAGGAAAGTAGATGAAATTGCATAATAGGCACTCCCAAGAAGTAAAGGGGTGTTTAAAGAAAAAGAAGGTGATATTGGCACCTTAGAAAAAAAAATACTGAAGAGGAACCCCAGCAGAAAGAAGGTGATGTTGGAACCAAAGGAATAAACTTGAAGGTGATCATTGAGAAACCCTAGGAGGAATAAGTGAATAAATGGGAAAATTCTTAGGAATAACCCCTTAAATAAAAAGAAGATGAGTCCTTTGAGGAAAACACCAAATAAAGTAGTAGTAATAATGAAGAGGAGGAAGAGAAAATAGAGGTAGCCATCATTGAGAAGGATGACACATAATTAATCATTAAATAGAATGTGTAAAAGGGGTAGATGGATGTATACTTATATGTTTAACTTCATTCCTCCCAAGGATTCCATAGATAGGTTGTGCAAATAACTTGTGTTTTCATTTGATCACTGCATAGATGAACCTCACTTTGAGGTGCCTTGAAAGGCTATATTGGGCATAAAAGAAACCAAAGAAGGGCATAACTCCCTCATCATCAACCCTCATGATATGAACCCAATATAATCTAAGAATGCATTTATTTGAATAGACAAATAAATTATGCACAAAAATATCATCAATGATAGTAGGGCAAAGAAATGGAATAAACTATTCAAAGATGTTGAAGATGAAGCATAGGTCATAAAATTCAAGTTGTAGAAGCTATGCAAGTACATAAAGATAGTCAAACCATCCCTTATAGTTAGTGTGGATACTTTGAACCTCTCTAAGGTTGATAAAGTATGTTTTTTAGTGGATTAGATGCTCCTAAGGATGAAACCAGAGTTGTTCCAAGAAGAAAAAGAAGAAGATCCATATGTCATCTTATAGAAGGATCTTGATGCTAAGATTGAAGAGATGGAGGACCTCTTTGCAAAGCTACAAGAGGGTATATATTCCACCAATGCCATCTTATTGATATTTTACAACCAAGCTTCAGTTATAGACATGTACCTTAACTAGGCAAAGGAAGAAAAGGAGAAGCTAATGGTGTAGTTGTATTCTGTGAGTAGGTCAAAGTGCACATAGGTAATAGGAAAGGTCAATACACTAAGCACCCAAATAAAGCACCAAGAAAAAAACTTGGAAGAACTCTTCTATGCCTTATATATTGAGGCCTACAATTAAGGATCAATCATGGATGGGGGTGTGACAAAGGCTAAGGTAAGTTTAGAGGCCTTTAGGAAGGAACTAGACAAGATTTATGTGCTCATACTTAGTTCCACCTCCACTAAAATAGATAGTGATTCTGAGGAAATCAAGCTCACCATCAAGGTCTTTGAGGACTTCAGTGCCAATATTAAGGAGAGTGTAACCAATTTATGTGCACTAAAGACTTTGATAACCTAGTCTAAGGGGTGGACTAGTAATTTTATATGGGGTAATGTTGGGCCCCTATTTGGGTAAGTATGGTATTTATGCCAACATGATAGAAACTTTGGCATGAGGAAATCACTTGGCATGATGATTTCTATTTTGGCATCTTAGTGCAAGTTAGATGATTCAATACACACCTTACGCTAGCTAGTAGGTAGCTAACCATTTATAGGATTTTTGGGGCATCTTCCAAATTGGATAAGATGTGGTGACCACAACATGAAGGGTAAAAGGTTATGGAGCTAGAGATAATGATTACTTAGGCTCTATCTCTACACTCAGCGTTCACTCTCCACCCTGGTAGAGGCATTCTTGTAGAGATATAAAAGGAGCTTGATCTAATGAGTAAAAATAATGAAAAATGTAGAAAATCTCTAAAGAATTAGTTTTGCATGCACTTTTATGGCCACCATTAGTATTAGGAATAACATGGATGTCATTAAGACTCTATTTATATATTCCTAAGCTTACCTATGAGCCTCTAGGCCATTAAGTATCTTGAATGAAGTGGTTACTCTATTTTAAGTACTATAAACTCTATATTGTTTAAGGCGTATTTAATGATAATGAATGTTGCAACAAATTATGCTCTATTTGGTCGATGTGTGCTTGATATTGATTAGTTGAATGCATAATGAATGTAATAATTTTAATGTTACAATTCCAACTCATGTATGTTAAGAATGTTATTTGAAAGCTTCTAGTCTAGAACGTTATTGGCATCCTTGTGTTAAATGATGACATTGGCATATCTTGTATAATGACTAAGTATAGATAGATCATGCACCAAGTGTTGATATCCTCCCATGAAACATGAGCATAGTATGAACACTTGAATTAAAGTAGTCTTTTGACCCATCTAGAACCTGTATGATTCTAGGCTTAGCTTATCTAAGGCTTGCACCAAGGAATATACTTAAAACCCTCCTCAAATTGACAAAGTCCCATAACCCATGACTTGTACCATGGCACAACTATCCCAATACAAGCCCCGATTCTTTATATATTTTACTTCGGGTGAGTGCATAAGGCATGTGCCTTATGTGAATTGATGTCGGTAAAACTAAGTGTTAAATATTGAGTGCATAAAAATAACCCCATGTTTGTGCCTAGTTGTAATGAGTCCATAACCGAACTAGATAGATAAATGAGCACTTGATTCTAAAATTTAGACAACATTTTCGACATATGAGTTTACTAATCCTTGCATAGATTATTAATTTTGAGTGGATGGATTTATGTAATTATGATGTGATGCATTTGTTTATACATATATGAATGAACTATGTTTCTAAGTATATTATATTATGATTTGATTATAATCTTATTGTCTAAGAGATGATGAGGGTTAGGAAGGAAGCCTATTTATTGTCTTTCATCATCAGTAGATAATTATAGTATAGTTTAAAAATAGTTATAATAGAGAGTGATTCTATTTTTAAAGAGCCCTAAATTTTGAAATTTGTGAATACTATAAAATGTTTTGGCCAAAGTAATGTTATATTTTTATACATTTTATGTCCACTGTAATTTATAGTTTACATGTTTCTTGAGATCATAAAAAATAAAGGTGTAGATAAGGTTTGTATGACTAGCTACATGTAATGAGAATTGTACTTTCATATGTGTTCTCAGATGGTTCTGATTTCTCACATTTTCATTATCTACCCATTTACAAAGGTAAGGGCCACTCCTATTGGGGTGATGTGTAGGATACCATTCATATTTAGTTGGATTTAAAGTGCCCATATGATGCTTTCATTCTCTATAATTGATTTATAACCAATCCAAATGCTTGCTCATGTCTATCTACATTGATTTCTATTTGTTATTGATGTTATATTATAGTATTGTACCTTTTTATTATTATATTTATCAAATTTAAAATAATAGTGGTTATTGAGATATTTGTATGCACATTATTTAGTATGGTTTACTCTTATCAATGGTTTTATATGATATGTATAAACATTTTGGCATACTCATGTATTGCTTATTCATTATACTTGAGTCCTAAGTTCTATTCATTTGACATACTTATCATAAGTGCTTGTAGATATTAATGTGCACATGTATTCATATTTTATTTTAAATTCTAGCTAAGATTAATTTTTAATATCTACATTATAGTCATTTTTTATTTAGTTGATGTTGATTAGTAATGTTATGAATTTTAAATAGTGAATGTATTCATCTATTACACTTGCATCAATGGTTGTAGATTGTATTACATATTTGAGATAGTATTTTTATGTAGTGTATAGTTTTGAATAAGTTATTTATCTACTTGTCTTTATACTTATTATATCTACTAGCATAAGGTGAATTGTAAATTTGAATGATATACTTTGTTTTATTAACTAAGTCTTAGGAGGACTATGTGAAATATATAACATAATCTAGTGGAATTAATGATTTGATAGCTCATGTATTCACCTTCAAATTTACAATGTTTTATTAGGGTAGTAATCAAATGTATCCAAAATTTAATGAGCCATAAATTTGCCAAAGTGTCAAAAAAATGTTAGTAAAATTAATTAGAAACTCAAAAGTTGTAACACCTCAATTAAAAGATACTACCGATGATGAATATATTAAAGATCAAAGAAAATCCAATAAACCAATTCTAAAATATTGTGTGTTATTTATACATGCCCTACTAAAAAAGAAGATGATTATTGAAATAACATATCTAAATTAGTGAATTATAGCATACACAATATAGAATCACCAACTATTAGCATGGCTCAAGTACCACCATGTGAATTAACTCAATAAGGATTAACAAACGTATCTAATGTGAATACAGTCATAAGTGTGCCTATGAGTTTAGTATAATATTAAGTGTTCCTACAATTTTAGCACCAAATTTACATCCATATAATTCACTTGATCATGAACTATATCAATTAAGTCAATATAATGTTATATGTGAAGATGTTTATTACATATGTATGGTTGGTTAGATGTTTATGTCATATTGACTTTTTTGGATTGTGATGAGATAATTAGATAGTTATAATTGAGACATATGATGTGCTTAAATATTATATCATTTGCACATCACATCTATACATACTAAAATTAATATAAAATTCAAGATGCAAATAAAAAATCTAAAATAATAAAATATTCAAAAAATACAAAACCAATACCTATTCATGACATGCTTTGTTGGTATACATGATTCAATGATGTTATTTATAATATACATGGTAAATTACATATTTATTTTCTACACATATAATTTTTAATGGTATACATGAGTGGGATATAGGACATAAAATTTATGTATAAAACATGGACATACAAATGCATGATATCATTTACACCAAGGGACTACCTTTATACATTGATAGCCTACCTATGCTAGGAGAATATTCACACACTCATCAAATTATATATCTATATTCTATTACATTGATCATAATAGACTAATATACATTATTTTCTACTTCTCATACTTTATAGAGTCTTATTTCCTAAGGATATTATGCTTTGATATATTTGATGATAACATTGAATGATTATACAAACTAACATCGATTGATCCATATGTGCTTAGAGGTTGATGATTATTACATTGTGTGAATCTTTATATGTGTTATATTACATGTTATATGAGGAAATGGTTGTGTTTTATCACATTAAGTTTTATTTGTGTTAAATTATCCTCTAGTCTAAGTCATGTCCATGTTATGTTTGTGTCAAGTTAAATTCGTGTCATGTATAAAGTGCTTGTGTTATTCATGATCATGATATTGTGTGCATGTGCATGGTTACATATATGATTTTTTCTAAGCTTGGTTCAGTGATTTATATCATGTATAATTAAATTATATTCAATGCCATGAATTTTTTAATTCATCTATTGTGATGTTTATTACTATATGTCTAATTCATATATCTACTTGACATGACACTTGTATGTCCATTACCTTGGATTACATATTTCATAGATTAATTAATAATGAAATATATATATGATGATATATATTATCATGTTTGTATGCATAATTTACATGATTACATATTTATATATAAGAGATGATGTGCATAAATATTTCTTTTGAGATGAGTGATTTGCAATCTTCATCCCTCATATCAAAAGGGGGCATATAGTGGGCTTGTCTTAGAGAGTCAGGTTATGAAAGATAGATAGTTCATACTTTGGGTTTGATTATGTGATTCAAATGGGATAAATTAGATAGATTAAGTTATATGTGAATAATATGTATGTAATTATACATAATTATGAGGAATAGTTGGGATATTCTATGACATTATGAGATAAATTATACGGGTCAAATTGAGAATATTTATTAGATTCAATGGACTTATCAAAACTATAAAAGTGGATTTATTAGATTAAGTAGTTGAGAGACATTATGTGACATTATGACTATTTTTTTATATGATATCATACAAATATTTAACACATACAAAAATACTTAAAGCCAAACACATTGAAAGTACATAGTATAATAATTAAACACTCAACATATTATTTTATTACACACTATCCACTCTCTTAAAAAATCATGTATGACATAAATATATATAGGAAATGTCTTCCCTATAAATAGGTAGAATCATATACCTCAAATATCTCACCAACCCAAACCTATAATCTATTCATGATATATTATTTTTTATAAAAATATATATGACTAACCAACCAAATAACCATATTAACTTTTTACCATACATTAAATATAATCATGTGAACACTATAAATTCCCAACATTCACCTCTCAATGTGAACATGGGGATAAAATCACATTTTTAAAAGATTTAACCACCTCTGAAAAGTGTTTCCTAGACCAGGTACAAAATCCATAAATTATCTCTTTACCCTCATGAAGGTGTAGTGACAAGCTAAATTATGTAGGATAAATCCTTCCTCTTTGGGTTTCTGTGGGATTTTCCATTCCTCCTTGGATGCCTAAATTTTGAATCTCTAAGATCCACAAGCTTGGCACTAACTAGATAACCATCCCTGAATTTACCTCAAAATCTTATCATGCTCCCCAAAAGTGAGTTCTATAAAAAAAAACATGATTTTTTCTCAAATTTATACAAAGGGGTTTATTTTCAAACTAACACACTGAAAAAAAGATTACTAAAAAAAACACATAACTGAAATAAAATTCCACCAAATCATATTGGCCTCATTGTTGGTGACTAACGAGAGGCTTTGAAAACCTCCTTCCTCCATTGCCTCTAACCTCATTCATAAGAAGTTGCTTACTCAGCTGATGAATATTTGAAGCTCGGTTGTTTCCACAATTTTTATCTCTTCCCTTAATGGGGAACATACTTATTACATTAATCAAATGTTAGATTCTACTAAAAATGTGTTCATAAGACAAATATATATATATATATATATATATATATATATATATATATTGATTTTATATGACACCTAAGAGTAAAAAAATATTAAAATATAACTAAAAGTTAAAAATTTAAAATACTAAATTGTGACCCTGAAAACTATATATGACTCAAAAATTTGACAAACTTTGAAATTTTAATACTCATAAATAATGAAAATAAAACCTTGTCTTTAAACATATGGCTATTAGTAAGCCTAAAATAATAGACTTCTAAATAAAACTAAACTCACAATAACCACCACCTTGCACTATGTCATATAGTAAATATGACAAAAATACCAAATTATAAACTAAAGATAAAGATATATAAGACTAAACTTGAGAACCAAAACTCAAATCTAAAAAATAGTTCCCCATGAGAAATGTCCAGACTACATGGCAAAAGGTCCTCCTTAAAACCATATGTATAGTTCCACATCACCATTTATAATAAATAAGTTGGCTTTTAGTGATATTGGAAATGGTGTTTTAATGTTTAAATAGGATAGAATACATAAAAATGATTGCACGAGAGGCAAGGCCAATGCATAGAGTGCCCACAAAAATTTGATGCTTAGGATTACCAACCTCTAATTTGTTACTAGATCTTTCAAATATGTTAAGTATAGAGAAGATATACTTGAAAATTAATGCAAATCCTCCACAATAATATATTGATTTACTCGAGAAACTTCTTGGTAAGATGTTAGAGCAGAAGTATGGTGATGTAAGCACATGGATATTGAAACATGAGACAAACTATAGATATTGAATGTAGATCTGGTTTGTATCAAATTTATTTGAATGATTTATGAATTTTATATATTCTCTTGATACAAACAAGATATGATAAAAAAAAATCATCCCTTAACCATCTTACAAGAAGCATCAAATGATTCCTAAGAATTGATTTTCTTATCATCCATGAGTCTTCAATGCAAATTCCTCATGAAAACTATACTCATAATCTAAAAAATAATGCACTACATATAAAGACTTTTTTTAAAGAGAACTAAAACTTATATGGGCATTGAATATTGGAATGATTGCCCCTAGAAAACTTCAAAACTCCATTACAACCATAAAACTAATACTTCTTTGATACCACTATTATATTTTATATGAAATTATATAAAGTTTTAACACATACAAAAATAACTGAATTCAAACACACTAAGAGTACACATGATAATAATTAAACACTCAATATATTATATTACACAATATCCACTCTCTTATAAAATCATCTGTGACATATAAATATATAGGAAATGCCTTCCTTTTAAATAGGGAGAATCATATCCCTCAAATATCTCACCCACCAAACCTATAATCTATTCATGATATATTGTTATTATAAAAATATATAAAACTAACCAACAAAATAACCCTATTACCATATTAATTATTTATCATATGGTAAATCTACTCATGTTAACACTATAAATTCCCAACAATGACAAATAGATTATGGCATTCTATGTCACTATGAGGTACAAATGGATTATATTTTGAGCATGAATGTGGTTCATGCAAACACTATATATTTATATATTGATGATCAATGGATTAAAATGGCACTACATAAGCACTTTGGATCTAAAATTCATATAAAACTATTGATTTTGAGTTGCCATTTGTATAAAGACATGTTTGGGTTCCACTTGACATATAAACATGTTTTGGGGTTCCACCTTTACATGTGAACCTAATTTTTAGGTTTCATCAAATAATTATGATAATATTTGTAGTGTAGTTGAGATTTCTAAAACACTCAACTTCTAACACTTCTCCTTCTTCAATGGTGGTTGAGGCATTTATACTCCTCAACTAATGGTCTCAGTGGTTGTATATCCTTGGGGAATAATTACCACATGACATTCTCCAAATGAGTTAATAGGTGGTAGCTTGGTTCATATATCCGTAAGTGTATTCACTCCTTCAATTTTTAATTTAAAATAACTCGATGATGTATATTATTTCAATTTTTTATATCATGAATGGAAATCAATATATTCATATTTTTTTGTAGGTTTTACATGGATAAATGGGATATTTGGGGCATATTTGTCAACACTAGGCATGGTTAATCATAGCTACCAAATTCAATGTTTTATCCTTTTGATATATAATTTTCATACTATATTAAAAGTGGGGCATTTGTAGGTACCTTAATTTGGTATTATAGACTTTAACAACATCAACTTTGGTACACTTTTATATACTTGGACTTTGCATACCCATTTGAATCTTGTTCAAACTTTCCTTTATCCATCTACCCACCTATAATATTAGACAACCCAATTTATAAATACACATTTAGAATCACTATAGTCTATGCAAAAACCTTTCAGAATCCTGAATAGAGTGTCACCATATCTTAGACTATTTATTTTCACTCCCAAGATAGTACTAATAATGGTTAGATAGTTTTTATTTTTCCGTAGGTATTTTATTCTATCAGTAGTGTCCAAGAACACTCAACAACTATTTTTTTAAATTGGGATGCCTCCATTAGGTTATCATTGACACATTTCATGGGTCAATCATAGAAATAAATATCAATTATAAATACAAATCAATCCTGAGTTCATACTCACTTGGTCACTACTTAACAATCACATTGAGAAATAAATTAAAACTCTCTTAAGACATTATCACAAAGGAATACTCATTTAAAAACCCCTTGAATCAGTATTACTAGAGATAATTCTAGATAAAACATGCAGTTCAAAGTTGCATAGTGTCAAATGTTAAAATCCAAACACTACATCACATTCTAGATTGATCATGATGGTACACACACCTAGGTGGGATAACCATGTGTGGTATGAGCACTCTTTAGAGTATTAGAATTTATTAACTTTTTTATCACCTCATAAGGATTGGTTGGTGTTTTTAAACCCATTTTTAAGGGTCATATTTTGTTGAAAATATGGTTAGGGTTTCAAAGAAAAGAGAAGGAAAATAGATATCAATACATGAGAATGAAGGTGAATAAAAAAATGGGAGATATCTACAAGTATAATTTAATCATTCTAAGTTATTATAGAGATACACATTCAACATGGATAGTATTGATAGATATTGTACAATATTGATTGCCACAAGAGTTTAAATTTTGTTGGCAATGTCTATGTAAGGTTTGAGCTCCTATTTCCTAATTTGATCAATCACAAAGCACATTAAAAACCATTTCAAGTATATTTATGAACACAATGAGCTACATAAATTGTCATTAAGCTAAGTTTACCTGTCCTCCATTACTTTTTCCATTCTAAATTTAGTAAATGCAATAGCATTTTTCCCTTTTACATTAAAATTTGTATGATTATTTCACTATTTTACATAATTTTAAAATTCATAGTTATATCTTATTTTAATCACAAAATAACTAAAAAACCTATTTTTTATTACCCTTTTAAACCTCTACCACCATGGCATAACTTGGATAAGTTGTTTTAGAAGCATTTTGATATAGGGAATTCTCATGAAAACTATTATGACCTCAGAAAAACTCATTTTAACCTTATGCTAGGTGAAAAAATCAATGATGGCCCTATTACTAAATATTATTATTAATAATACCACTTATATTCTAAATCTCAGTAACACCAATATCATAAATCCCACCAATAGTATCAAAATTCTCAAAATAAACTTCAAGAAATGTCTAATCTGACCATCACACATATGAAGAAATTTATCAGAGAAAATGAATGAAATTATGATCAACATTACATCAATTATCTTTATGCTAATGTCACAAATTTTAAATACTAATGCAAGCTTCATAAATATCCTATCATAAATAGAAACCCTCTCAAAAAGACATGATACTTAATAATACCATAAGTACAACAAATGAAATATCTAATGACTCACCTACTCCACCAAAAAAGTATCAAAATAATCACAAAATTTCCTAAAGCATATCTTAATTCCAAACCAAAATATTATTATGGTTATTTATTAAAAAAACTCAAAGAAAATTTCTTGATAAACTAAACATCGTGCCTTGCAAAATTTATCTAATTGAACTCATGGGAACATCCCCCTACCATCATAAATTTCTCATGCAACAATTACACGATATATAAAAATCACAATCACAAAATGAAAATGAACCCACTATTCAACCTCCTCAAGTTCAAACACCTAATTCTATATATACGATTGATACCATCTCTTATCCTCTACTAAATAACAAACCATTTATATAGTTTCCCATGGATGATATTATCAATGATGAAGTTATGTACCGACTTGATCATCCTCTCTCTTCATTAGTATCGTGATCAATGATGTTCAAGTGAGGAAAGTTATTATGGATGAAGGTTAAATAATTAATGTTACTTCCCTATGGTTACTCAAAACTCTAAGATATTCCACAAAAGATCTCAACAAAATAAGATTTAATTATCATGGTTTTGACATGAAACTTAAAAAACCTCTTAGATGCATTTAGATTCCTCTCATTATAGGGCCCAAAACCATATTCAAAAATACCATGTTCTTGACATCCCACTTTATAATAGCCTAACCATAGGTTTTCCTTTTACTTATTTCATAACATTAGTTGCCTCTTCTAGTAACTAATTCATAAAGTTCATTCACAAATTTTTTTAATACAAAATAAGTTGATCCTAACTTATGGGATATCAAATTACTAAATCCTTAGAGATAATTTTAAATTATGACCACTAACACTATTTATATCAATCAATTACCTAATTTTATCAACATAGATCCTAATTTTTAAGGCATCATTATTAACTCAAATGTTGATGAGCCGAATTAACCTCAAAATATATCTAACATGATAAGATTACCACCATACATTTTTAATGGCTTCCCTTGTCTCTTTTACCAAGATGTTGAAAACAAGATGACTGAGAGGGGGGGTAAATTATTCTTCAAAAAAAATCATTAAATTCCACTTAACCATTCATTAACCATTCTAATAAGCATATACATATTTAACAAGCATAAACATCAAATCATAAAAGCATGAAACACATGAACACAACATATACATGGGAAACCCTCTAGGGGAAGAAAATCCACTGATGAATCAAATGGACTATAGTCATATAACACAAACATCAATATTTAGTGAAGCACCAACTCCACATGGAGCACCAACCCCAACTAGCTCAGCACCAACTTAGCTAGGCTTTAGCAAGCACCCATTTGCAAGGGGGTACTAACCCCCTAGATGGCTTAGCACTAACTTAGACACCTAATTGTTTGATCACCTTAAAAACCCTTTTTGATTTTATAACATATAATTATATACTTATTCATATCTTTGATCACTTCTATCCATCTCAAACTAGCCTTTTGCCTTCTTTGCTCAACTAGCCATCTTCATGGTTTAATTAGGTCTTCTAACCTTGATCCTCATTTGAAGAACTTTTGTTATATATTCATAACACTTATTTGATGGTCTACATGACCTCATTATATTATCAAATGATCTATATCATTTTTTTATCCTCTTCTTATTTTCCACACTTAATATCCTCTAAGCATTCCCCTAAGCTCACCCACAATAGATCTAAACTACCTTGCTTTTATACAAGTCACTTGATCATAGATACATATTTAAATCACTTAGGTCAACCATGAATAGGTATTTTTCATATTAAAATAACATTATTCAATCATTAATCAATCAATACAATAGCTTGGCCATATATCAATTAGCCCTTACTTCTCTTTTAGGCTTATGGAGACTTAATAGGCCTTCTTAACATCATGTTACCCTTTGATCTTTCTTGTAACATATTAAAATACCTCACATGTTAGGAAAAAGTCATAAACCACTCTAATATACCTTATCCAAATCCAATTTAGGTTTATAACACATTTTAGGTCCGATCACCACTTGACCCCTTACTCAACTCATTGCTTATAAAAGGCTTGTGCATATACAAAAACTTTGTCTTGAATAACTAAGGAATATACTAAATTTTTCCAAATAACCATGGAAAAAATTACATATTTAATAACCTCATGACTTCAAGGTCATAAAAAATCATATAATGATTCAATTCAATGTAAATAGGCTCAAATACTTCTCTTTAATATATTTACATAGAACTGCCAATTGACTCTAAAACATAGTCAAGGAAACATGAACATCTTACACTTAATTAAATATCTTCAAGGGATTTAAATACATAAAAAATATCTTATAAAATCCTTAGATAAACCTCAATCAATCATATCATGAGATATAAGGAAAATTATTGGTCTTACAAAACAATCTTCTAACCTTCTCTTTCATAGACTCTACTCAGCCAAATAAGCCATTTTGGATTCAATGTTTCAACCTCTTATACTGACTTTCAATCTTATAAAAAGCATGGATATATCATTCAAGACCCAAATAAATTCATCATTCATTACTCAATTTTCATACCTAAAATCGAGAACCTATCCAAAAATCTTCAAGAATAATAACTACAAGTCTCACACTTTGATCTTCATCCACTTAGCAATTTTAACTCGGTCAACTCTATCTTTTATAATAATTCTTTTAAAGACAAGCACTTTTATGTCAGGTCTTCTCACTCACCTTAGAAACTAATCACACCTATATATTCTTGAATAATTGAATTAAACTTCCAATCACTTATTTAATCATATCAAACCATTCTAAGCTCTTCAAAACAAAATCTTCAACATCGAGTCACTATTAGGGTTTTATGAGTGTTTAAACCATCTTCCAGTCTTAAAAATAATTCATAATTTTTAGTTTATTTTTCTAAAAACTAATTTTTTTAAATTTTATGTTTAACCCTTCCTCATCTACCATGAATAGTTTAGGATCTCATGTAGATGTTGGATGTGCCAATGAGCACTAAGAAAACCTTCTCAGGTAGATAAATCTTCATTTTGTGCATTTGAGAAACCTTGAAATGGTTTTCAATACTTTTTTACAAACCAATACCTAAAAATTCATGCACATACTAAAAAAAATCTTGACTCACCTCTGTTATTGTTCACATGTTCACTCATGTCATGGAAACTGATCCTATTACCTCATCCTGACACCATTTTTCTTCTTACTTTCTAAGCCTTTACTAGTAAGTCTTATTATGCCTTGAATTTGACCTTTTAGATACCCTATAGACTTCACCTTGAAACTCTCCAGTGTTTAAATGTCTCTTGTGTATGCTCAATCAACCTCATACACTCAATTTTATTTAGAACTTCAGTAAACCTTCTTCAAAGCTACTTACAGATCTTTAGAGCTTAACTATATCATCTTTGGAGCTACATATATAGATCTTCAAAGCTAAGATTATAATCATTTTTGAGGTATTAAACAACTCATATATAACCTAAAATAATCTCTCTCATGCTTGAACACTGTCAAGTGTTCTTCAAATCATTCTCATCTTCGTAGCTCATTTAGAACATCTTCAAAACTACTTACATAGATCTTCAGAGCAAACAACTTCTTATTTAGATCTCACTCATATCATCATTCTACCTATAAATACCATCTCCCAAGGTATCAAAGATTAATTTACCAAGAACCTTTGACATCAATGATATTAGATTGACATCAATGAAAGAACCATGCATCGTCATAAGAACCTTTGATATCAATGACAACATTAAATATCAAAGTTCAAGAATAAATGCTCAACAATCTCTCCTTAATCAATGAAAATTCTCAACAATCTCCCCCTTTTTAATTGATGTAAAATATACTTAAAAATATCTATCAATCACTTCTTGATGGAAATAATCTATTAGATTTTGGTTTTGTCCTTACTCATCCTTTCTAATCTTGTCTCTTCTTTCTTACTTTCTAATCTTTCTCTCTTTCTGAACTTTTTTGATCTTTCTCCCCCTTTGACATTAATGACAAAGATATTCCACAACTATCATCTATTTTATAATGAAATCAAATTATATAATCACTTCAACATAGATCCAGCATAGTTAAGTTACTTGAATAGCTCCCCCTCAAACCATGCATTCCTTCTTAAAAAACTTCACCTATTTATGAAGGTAATAAGCATGATCTCCCCCTTAGTACTTGACTATCTCAATGATTTTTAGGGGTAGTAATTACACCCAAATCCTATCTTAGGTGTTCAAAAGTTACCTTTGGCAATGTTTTGGTTAGGATGTCTACAATTTGATCCTATGTAGAAACATTCAAGTTTGCCACTTTGTTTGCTTACTTGCTCTCTTATAAAATTATATTTGATGGCAAGGTGTTTGGTTTTTAAGTGAATGATAGATTTGTTTGAAACACTTGTATTGTCATAGTAGATAGGGATTGGACCAACATACTCTACCTTATAGTATTTTAGAGTTTGTCTCATCCATCAGACCTATGTGCAACATGAAGCTACTATAATGTACTCAGACTCATAAGTGAACAAAGCTATTGATGGTTTCTTCTTTCTTATCCATGACATGAGGTATCCTCCTAGGAATAAATATCCTCCATTAGTACTCTTCCTATCATCTATACTTCCTACTAAATTTGCAGTTGTGTAGGTTGTTAAGTTGAACTCCTTGCCTTTTAGATACTACAATCCATATTTTATAGTCATCTTGAGATACCTAAGTATCTTTTTTACTAATTACAAATGATTTTTCTTTATATATATTTAAAATATTCCCATTATACCTATTTCTTGCATGATCTCAGGTCTATAAGCAGTGGTATACAACAAACTTCCATTCATTGACCTATATGATGTTTGATTGACCTTTGAAAACTCATCTTCCTTACTCAACTGACATCTTGTAACCATGGGTGTATTAACTACCTTGCACTCTTCCATCTTAAACTTTTTCAACATCTATCTTATATACTTGGTTTATGAGATAAATATACCTTTTTTAGATTTAGTGATATATAATCAAAGAAAGAATGATAGTTATCCTAGCATATACATCTCAAATTCTTTTTGCATCACTTTTTCAAAGGCTTTTGTCATGTTTTCATTATTTCCACCAAAGATGATGTCATCCACATAAACACCTACTATCAAATGAATGTCATCTTTTGTATTGATATATAGATTACTATCTGTAACTCTTCTTTTAAATACTTGATCTAGTAGATACTTGCCTAGACTAGCATACCAATCTCTATGAGTTTGTTTTAGACCATAGAGAGCCATTTTCAATCTACAAACATAGTCTTTGTTATTTGTTAGAGAGAACCCTTAAATTTTCTCAATTTAAACTTCTTCTTATAGATTCCCATTTAGAAAGGTAGATTTGACATCCATCTAGTATACCTTGAATCTTTTAAATCCTACATAATCTAAAAATAATTTTATTACCTCTAATCTATATGCAATTATAAATGCATCATGTCTATAAATTAATCTTAACTTAGATAAGATAGAGCATACCTACACTTCTGATTGGGAATACATTTGTTAAGGAAGAGCATGGCCAATATAAAGATCCACTAGACCCAATTAGGGGATCATTTCTCACAATACACCATGCTAAGGAGGGTTTCAAATCCTTTAGTCTAACACAATCATGCAATAACCCTAAGGGGGTCCTAGATTTTGATATTTCACCTTTTTTAATAACAAGAAAATTATATATAATCTAGTGCTCACCAAATATTGTGGCATGATTAGTAAAAAATCAAAACATGTATAAGAGAAACTCAATTAAGCCAAGTATTAGTAATACCCTAATACATGGAATATGAAGAGTAATATTATTTGAATCCAATACTTATGCTACTTCTATCTACTAAATAGAGGATAAAAGTTAGATAATACTTACCTAAATGTGAACCCATCGAGACTCAATCTCTCCCTTGGCCAAAAGAGCTTCACAAGAGGTTATTGTGGTTTGTAAGGATCACTAAGAAAGGTCAAAGCATACAAGACTTATCCACAAGACTATATTCTCCACTTAGAAACCCTAAGTTAAGAATCCTTAAGTAGAATGGTGGAAGAGCATATTGTAAAGAAGCACGAGTGAATAATAAATATTGATTGCATATTTAACTAATGACAAAATGGTCTTGTATATATAGGTAGATTTAACCCTTGACCCTTACAAAAATCTTGATCGATAGGGTTGACCCAGTCTAACTAGCACAGTTTCAGATAATTATTCACTAGGTCCTGAGCTAGCTTGGCCAAAGGCCAATCTAATTTCCTAAGTGAAAATATCTTGAAATTATTTAGGGTCAACCTAGTCGACCTAGTGTAGTCAACTGACAAAAGGGGATTAAGGTTGAAGAAAAGTACAATGAAATAAGAAGAAAGATTGGAGAAGTGTGAAAAGGAGTAATAGATTAGAAAATTGTTTTAGGAATTGGTTGGATTGGTAATAAGTGGAAATAAGGGATAACAATCTTACAAATCACCAATGGTCTACCCACTCCTTTATTGGTACACACTTTAAGGCATGCACACAGATAGATTGACTCTTAATGGGTTCTTACAAGATGTAAAGCATCAATATTTGATAAAAGTTAAAAATGTTATGTGTATACATATTCCCCACTTGAAGCTCATCACATTTCACTAAGGTACAATAGGGGATGGTGCTTCGAGAAAGAACAAAGGAACACATAACGTTGATGCTAAAAAAAGTTACAATATTTTAAAGCAGAAAATAGTTGAAAGTAAATAACTAAAAGGGAAATGACTAAAAATTAAATGTGATACATACCTTTAATTACCTTTATCACTAGATGGTTATATATCATGTTATTTTTTTTTATTGTGTAGGGTGCAGAGACTGATTTCGATAAACCCAAGAATACAAATCTAAAGAGCAAAAATAAATAAATGTAGGAAAGCCAAGATAACTAGTGATATGCAGAAGGGATGTACTTGGGAATTTGGAAATCTTGGGTGACAAGTGTTATGTTATACTAAATGACCAAGTCAAAAACAAGAGTAAATCAGCTAATCAAAAAGCCAAAGCTACTAAAGACCAAAAAACTCAAACAAGTAAACCTTAAGTAAGAAAGGCAAACTCACCAAGTCAAACCAAGGATACATGTCAAAAAGATGGTAATCAAACATTCAATAAAAAAATAATAACTAAATGGGAAAAAAAACATTGATGAGTGAGCAATAAAAATCCTTATCTCACTTAATAATGGAAAAAGGTACATAAAAAGGGAAAACAACATTGATATGTGAGAATTAACAAGCCAACCTCACTCAATAATTTAAAAAGGGTAAAAACTTAGGTGTCTATAATAGTAGGATAGTAAAACAATGGTAAATGGTAAACATAAGCAAAACAAGTCTAGGAATGTAATTCTATAGTATAGAGAAAATAATTCATAGTTACTCAAACATGTTGTTTTACTCTAAGGATAGATAAAGATAAAACAAAGTAGTGCTAGCATGTTTTTAAGAGGTGAAGAAGTGAATAAATAATAAGGGAAAACAAATTTGGAATCACAATTTACCTATCAAAATGAGAAATGAAATGTGTGGAGGGGAGAATGAAGGAAAAACCAAGATAGAATAACTCTTTATCACAGTCAAGACATTCAAATTAGGTTTATCAAAACAAGAGGAATTTCAAACTTAAGGACTCTAAATAAATTCTCTTAGCTACACAATTCTTAGGTCAACAAATTCAATATGTAGATCATCCCATGAAGGCTATATGCATGAAAATTAAAATGGACCTAACATCCCACAACATGTTCCCTATTCCTTGGGACCCCTTACAGAGTTGTCAGTCTACTATCAATATTAGGTACTTATGTGAGAAAGTAGGTATCACCATAGAGCTTGTTGAATTTTCCTATTCCAATCTACTAGCCTACCACACCCCAAAGGACCTTAGCTCTATATGAGGCTAACTATGGAGTTTGAGCTTCAATTAAAGATAGGAGATGTGTTTGGAATCATGTCTTTTGGAATGATTAACTTTTAAGATTTATATGTTACCTTTTATATATCATTACCTTTTATTTCAAATGATTTGGCTTTTAACTTTTTTGATGGAGTTTTATATTCCTCCTCCATAAGGATTTGGAAAATAAAACATGAGTGCTACAAATGATTTTCATTTGAATACTTTGGACTTGGTTTTTAGGAGAGAGAACTTCAAAGATAATGGGGTCTAAGAGTCTCATAAATATGGGTAAAATAAAAGTGTTATCTCAACTTTTACCTTATTTTATCCAATGAGGAGTGAAAGGAAAGGAAATCAAGAGGAAGGACACACGAAACAATTTGAATTGCTTCAAATCACAAAAATGTGATAAAGGGCCAAAAATGGCTACAATGACATTAAAGTGTGATTCTTTATCATAAGAATTAGGGAAATGGATGAAAACATGATAACATAGAATGTTGTGCAAATTCCATCTATCAAAAAAAGCAAAATCCAAAGTTGAGAGCAAGGATCAAAAACTTGTAACTAAAAAAGGAATGACAAGATGATAATTTTATGAGGAAGGCCATGTCCTATCCATGGTATTACATTGAAACTCATAAAATATAAATCTAATGGATGCTAAAAAGTATTGGAAACATAAATGATATAATAAAAATATGGTATTTATGAGGAATATTAGGTTATGTCCATGGTTTTACATTGTAACTTACAAAAGAAGAAACCTAAGGGGTGATAAAAAGTGTGTAAAAAGTAAGAAAATAAAGAAGACTATGGTATATCATGAGGAAGACTGGGTCTTATCCATGGTTCTACAATACAACTCATGAGAGAAGGGGAAACCAAAAGACCAAAAAGGAAGGACTAAATGTTTGTGAAAAGGGAGAATTGTTATAGAGGGAGAGACCCATGTAAGTAACCTGTAAAAAATGTTATATAAATGTAGATAAAAATCATGTAAAGAAGGAAATGTTTAGGTAAATTAATTTTTGAGGAATTATACATTGGTGGGCTCTTTGAAAATATGGCCTTCATTGGTTTAAAGGTGGTAGGTACTTAGACCAAGAATATATTTGACTAAATAGGGACCCCACCATTTTTTAGTGTATTTACCTTCTTTATCATGGGTGGAGTCTAATTTAAGGATAAGATCACCAATTTTAAATGTGTATATTTTAACATATTTGTTATTTTGTTTGTAAAAATTGGCCTTGTATTGGTGGTTATGTTGTAAAGTGGAAAGATGATATTCATCAAGGAGATCAAGAACATGAAGATGAGATTCATTTAATTCTTCATCAGGAATGATACCATGAAGAGATATTTAGATAGAGTGAAGCTCAACTTCTAAGGGAAGAATAGACTCAAAACCATAGACTAGAGAGAATAACATTTCCTTAGTGGTATTACGTATACTATTCTAATAGGACCAAAGATCAAGGTAAAGATGAAGGTGTTAATCCATGTGGGTTTCATGAATTATCTTTTAGATAATTTTGTTAGTGTCCTCAGCTCAACCATTACATTACAGGTGATAAGGCATAGAAAATTTGTGATTGATCTTGAAATTAGAATAAAGTTATTTACCATGTTTATTTTTGAAATTACCATCATTATCTGAAATGATAAAATGGGGTACACAAAAGTAGTAAATGATTTGATTAAGAATAAATTTATAAATGGTAAGACTAGTAACATTAACCAAGGGCATGGATTTAACCCATTTAGTAAAATATTTAGTAGAGGTGATGACAATAACATGCCCATCCTAGGAGTGAGGTAATTTTATAATGAGATCAAATCCCCATGTGGAAAATGGCCAAGGAGATTTGATAGTTTGAAGTTTTCCTAGAGGTGAATGAATTAGTTCATCATGAAACTAGCAAGGAGTACACTTTTTATCAAATTCAATCACATCCTTTTAAGAGTTGGCTAAAATTATCCCTTACATAGGCCTTTATGGGTTGTAACATATCTACTATAGTGGCCACCATAAATACCCCTATGTGCTTATTCAAGAAGAGGAGGGACCTCATCTTGTATAACATAATAGATCAATATACCTTCATCATTATGATAATAAAGGATGTTATGTTGAAAGACATACTTGAAAGATTGTTTATGAATGCATGTCTTTTCATGAGATTCTAAGTTAGGAGGATAAGTTTTATGTTTCAAGAATTGAATGATATCTTTATACCATGGGCTTTATCAAATGGTAATAGCCTCGATGTGGAAGATAAGTGAATCTAGTGGTTGAGTAAAATATGAAGATTTTCTTATTTGTATAAGAAATGTAAGATCAAAAATAACTTGGTGTGGATGAAAGAGAGATGCTGAAGAATCCAAAGAATCAACAATGGAAGTTTGACCTTTAGGGATAGGCTCAATAGTGAAAGAGATGAAATCCTTAGAAAGAGTGGTTGAAATTTGATGATAAGAAATGGGGTTTCCACTTTTGCATTGATAATCATTGTTAACTTGGTGGAAAATAAGTTGAGAATCACCTAAGGTATGCAGGTACTGAATGTTGAGATCAAGGGCAAATCTCATGTCTAAGATTATAGTTTTTTATTTAGCCATATTATTGGTAACATCAAAGGTGAATCAAAAATCTAAAGGAATGATTTTGCCAAGAGGACTTATAAGAATGTAACCTATCCCAGCTCTTTGAAGGCATTTAGTACCATTAAAGTGAAGGGTCTAAGTATCCTCATGTAAGTCAACATTAATTTCAAGAATCTCTTTGATAACTACTTTAGGTTTAGTAGTATCTAAGGGAAGAGAGGATTCATCAAGATTATTTTCTTCAAGATTGGTGGTAAAGTTATGAAAATAATCTTTAAGAGAAATAGCTTGATTAAGACCTTCAATATAGAGAATCTTATCATCTAAAAGACTATCTTGAAGGGGAGAAGTAGATGGAATGGGAGTTGTGGTAATCTGATCACCTATGATTTCCCTTTAACAACTTTTTGAGTGATGATGTAGAGATCAAATTCCATAAGGAGGACCATCCATTTTCCAATTCTATCTTCAGGGAGAAAGGCTTTGGAGAAGAATTGATGAAGGGGGTTAGAATGAATGATGACATAAGTAATTTGATAAAAAATGTAATGGTAAATCTTTTTATCTGTGAAATAGATGGTATGCTAATCATGTTCAACTTTGGTATAATGTGTTCTATAATCAATGAGGATTTAACTAATGTAGTAGATAGCATACTATCTTCTAGTATCATCTTGTTGGGTAAGCATTTCCCCAGCTGACATGGGTGTCAAATAAGTATAGAGGATCAATGGTTGATCATTGGAAGGAGGATGAAGTGTAGGTGGGTGAATCAATGTTATCAAAGGCTTTTTGACAAGGGTCTATCCATTATAGATTGATACCTTGCTTGGGAAGAGAATTGTTGAAGTGAATTTGATAAGCCATTTTAGAGATGAATCATCTAATTACCCCAAGTTATCCTAAATAAGTATGAATTTTAGGAATATAATGAGGAATGGGAATGGGAATAGGAATGGGAATGTTGACAATAACACTAATCTTAGTGGGGTCAACATTGATGCCATAAAGAGAGACTATGAATCCTAAAAATTTTATAGATGTGACGCTAAAGATATATTTATAAGGATTGAGTCTAAATCAATATTTAAAAAGATGGTCAAAGATGATAGTGAGATCAGATAGATGAGTCTTACAAATTTTGGATTTAGTAATAAGATCATCCACATAGGTTTCAACAATTTTATGGATAAGATCATGAAAGATATGGTTCATTTATCATTGGTATTTGGCTCTAACATTTTTGAGGCCAAAGGGCATTTTGAAAAAGAAATAGGTGCCCCATTCCATGGTAAAAGTGGTCTTATATTGGTCTTCAAGGGCAATGTGAATCTCATTATATCTTAAGAAGCCATCCATAAGAGATAACATTTCTTAACTAGTTATGGAATCAACAATGGCATCTATCAAAGGTAAAAGGAAGTTGTCCTTAGGAAAAGTGAGGTTAAGATTGAAAAAATCAATGAAAATGAGAATGACCATAGTTAACTTTTTCCAAACAAGAACAATGTTATAAACCCATTCATAATAGTCCACTGGTTTGATAAATTTATCATCAAGTAATTTGATGATTTCTTTGTGACATAAGGAGGAAACCTCGGGTGGAAATTTCCTTTATTTTTGATTCATAGGTTTAGAATCAAGATAGGTAATGATATTATGAACCATAACGCTATCGTCAATACCAAGCATGTCCTCATAAAACCAAGTAAAAACTTCATCATACTTATCAAATAATAATCTAAAATTATCATGTTTGGTAGGTGAGAGTTTATGAGAGATAGTAATTGGTTGAGGATAAGATGGAGTACCATATTCAATGTGAGTGGTTTCTTCAATAAGCATGGCATTATCATCTTAAAAA
Organism: Torreya grandis; assembly: GCA_037957365.1. Lineage (NCBI taxonomy): Eukaryota > Viridiplantae > Streptophyta > Pinopsida > Cupressales > Taxaceae > Torreya > Torreya grandis. The sequence goes on along the minus strand of JARHVA010003694.1, from coordinate 766,608 downwards.
TGGTATGGTGCATTAGGTAAAGAAGAAATTGGATTAGTTTTTGGATCAATGTTAGCAACAAAATTATTGAAATAAAGGGTTTTAGTGTTAAAATTCTAAAGCTTATGATGTTGCCAACGAAGTTGAGGTTCATGTTCATGAAGTATTTCAATAATAGCTTTATCACTAGGCAAGGTGGGAAAAGGACCATAATACTCAACATCTACTTCGAGATCTAGAATTTGATTAACATGGAGATCCTACTCAAAATGGATCTAACAGACATTGGTTGCCTTGGAATATAGTGTAAAGTCATAAGTAGGAGAAGTAGATGAATTAGATAGGATTGAAGTGTTAATGGTTTTATTTATAGGGGAAGGATCAAATGCAATGAGTGGATATATAGGTGGTAAATAAGCTGTAGGAATTTATAGAAGTTAGGAAGCTATAATTTTATCTACCACCCAAGGGGTATCAATAAGAGGAGAATTGGCAAGAGGCACATGACCCTCAATATCTAAGTTACAATATGTATAAATGGTATGGACATCCTGATTAAAACCATAAATTTGGGATAAGGTTTTTTGATAATGTTGTACATACAAGTCTTGAGATTGAGCTTCGGCCATTATATAATTATCATCATATTGTAGAAAAATTATATATGCTTGAGAATCAAGGCGAGTCTTAGAAAGTGAAATACTAAGATTATTAAATGTACGAGGAGACATGATGAGAAGATATTGGAATAGTTTTGCACTCCAAATTCATTAAAATTGAAAACATCTTTAGGTAAATAAGGCTCTTGACCACTGCATGGAGGGGGAAAGTGATCTCATCAATAAGAGGAATAGTACTGTATTGATGTAGCAAATAAGGAGGAATCCACTATGAAATATATGGAGTTAGTTTGGTAGTATTGAAAGTATGTTTCAAATTATTGGGTTCATCATCATCGAAATCCATAAGAATAACTTATAAATCAGGATTCATGTTGATGAATTTAGGTAAAGTAGAACTATTGATCTTACGAATGGTAAGAATGTAATATTGAGATTTAGGATTAGGAAGCTAAATACTCCATGGCTTTGGATTAGCCTCATGCTTATACCACTTTCTATTATGTAAAAAATTAATGCATTGGCTACCAAAAGAAGCAATGGATCTCATTCAATGAGTCCATGGGTGACCAAGGAGTATGTTATAAGAGATGAGTAAATCAAGGACCACAAGCTTAGTTCAAATGGTCTTAGGTCTAATGGTTAATGAAATCCAAATGAAACCAAGTGGATTTTGATTAGTCTTATCAAAACCATGACAGGTAAGATGAGTTTGTTTGAGATGATCCTTGGTATAACCAAGTTGTTAGATAATCCATAGAGATGTCACATTAATATCAAAGCCTTCATCAACTAGAAATTTGGGGGATAAGGTTAGTATTAATGGATATTTTAATGAAAAGTGGTAGCTTATCAACACAAAAAATAATTTCATAATTGATCATGTCTTCTTCAATAAATTTAATAGAAGGCTTGGAATAAGGACACATAGTTTCAATGGTATTGACATTGGGAGGTTGAGTGTCAATAAAAGGTGGTTCTTCATAAATAGAGGATGGATCTTCAATTTATTATAGTTTTTACATAAGTAAATTATGATGATAGGTTGAATTATGAACCAACTTCATAAGTGTAATCTTTCAAGGCATAGAGTTGAGTTCTTTGAGAAATTTCTAATGAGATTTAGAAGAACAAGCACAAGGTTTAGAAGGTAAAGTAGCTTTGGAAGGAATGGATATGGTTAGAGGTTAAGAAAGAGGAAGTGGTTCCTCATGAGCTTTAAAATATAGATTTTTAGTGGTAGTATCCTTGAGAATTTGTTCTTCTAAGGATGGCTTATTAGGCTTGGTAATGGGATCTTTGTGAGCCAGCTTGCGATGATAATTGACCTTAGCAGTGTTGACATATTGATATTTGTTATAATATTGATCATAATAAGCATCAATGGCATAAACATCCTTGGTATTTGGTTGATTATTTGAAAAATATTTTTGGTTATTGGAGGTAGAAGCTTTGGAAGCTTGTCATTTTTTTAAATTAGTGATGTACTCTTGATGATGAAGGTTGATCATAGCTTCATGATTGAATGAATCACCAAGCATATAAGAGATAGTAAATTTAGTGAGTCCTATATAAGATTCATGGGAATGACAAATGTTATCATGGAGACAAAAAAATAGATTAGGTTCATACCATTTGGGAGGATTATTAAGATAAATGAAAGGTTTAAAGGGTGTTAAAAATTGTTTCATTTGTTGAACCAAAAGAGGTGTATGAGAAGGTGAAGGAATATCAGTTTTGGTAACTTTAAATTTGGATTTTTGAGTATTAATATTGATAGCATTAGTAGATGTTTTAAAATATCTTTTTATAATTTTAGGATTAGGTTCGAATTGATTTATGAGAAAGTCTTGATGCTTAGCTTGGTCAAGAGCTTCATTAAGTGTTTGGGGAGAAAAGGTTTGAACCTTGTATTAAAGAGAATGGGTCAAAGAAGTGATAAAAATTTTGAAAAAGTTATAATAAATAATGTTATGGTTATATTTATGGGCTAATGATTTTCATCATTTGATAAATTTATGAACTAATTTAATGGAAAATTGCCTAGCATTGATGAAGTGGCTAAGACAATTTTTAGGAAGATCATTATGTTGAAACTCTTTAACTAAGGGATTAACCAAATATTCAAGTTTCCAAATATAATATTTGGTTAATTGGTTGTATAATTATAATACATCACCAAAAAAAGTTTTGACTTATAGTTTAGTAGTGATGAAGGTATTAGTCTGGATCGGCTATTTATAAAGATTTCTAAAGGCTTTAAGAAATGAGGCAGTGTCTTTAGTCCCATCATACTTGATAGTTAGAGATATGTTACCAATATCAATGGATATATTGAATGGGGATAAAGGCTCATTTTGAATAGTTTGAAGCATCTTTTTATTCATTATGGGTTGAGTAATAACATTACCAGAGGCATATCTAAGAGGTGGAGGAATGTAATTAGTATTAGCTTGAGGATGGATACCCAGAGGTTGATTAGCCACATTAATCAAATGTTTTTAAAGTTTCATCATTTGATTGTTGTTATATTTTTGAATTATGTTTATTTATAAAATAACTTGGGCAAGAAGTTGAGTTGTATTAGGAGGTGGGTTGGTGTTTGTAGGAGCACTCCCCAAATTGGTATTAAGGGGAGGGTTAATAGAGTATGGATTATTAGTGTGATTATTGATTAAATTTGTGTCGATTTATCCCAAATTATTTTGAAAATTTTTGAGATCATAATTAACTTGGTAAGTATAAAAATGATCAGACCCATCAACTTCATCTTGAGGTGTTATTTGTACCATGTTATAGGTCATAGATGAAGATGGGGAAGAGGTACCCAAGAGTGATGGTCATATTGGGAAGAAAATAATGGGATAAATGATCATCCCATATAGTATATAAAAGGATTCAAGCTATCCAAGAAGACTCTGATAGCAGACTTCATTATGACTGGAAAGAAATGAACAAAATGCTAACAAGGAAATATAGTAAAATGAATCAACAAAATAGGGAAGGCATAAAATAGTATAAGATTGATTAGGTCAACATAACATATAAAATGGGTCCTATAAATAGAATAGGGTCGATTGGGTAAACCTAACATAGAAAATAGAGGCTGAAAAAGTGTATAAGGTCAACTAGGTCAATCCAGTATATCAAACAAGGAAAAGAAGACAACCTATAATAGACTGTATCAACTAAAATGACTATGTACTATGATAAATACTTTTTTAAGTATTTAGATAATTAATAACTAAATGGAAATAAACAATCATTTGGATCAATGAGGTTGATCCAATTGAGGCACATAGCACAAATCCTTGTACCAATACTGGCTAATGCAAGTTTTTACAATACAAAATATAATTAATTAAAGAGAAAGAAATTAACTTGGAAAGTAAAAGTTAAATATATGGTCAAACTAAATGTTTGTTAGATTATTAGAGTATAATTTTTAATGTGATAGGAATTTAACTATAATCAAAGAACTAGAAGGCAATCTAAGGATGGTTTCAAGATGTTTGGGTTGAAATGGATTTGTATTAGCAATGGTACAGGCTTGGTATTGGGGCCTACCCCTCACTTCACACACTACAGTGATAAGTGTTTTGGGTGCTTAGATATAATATACCATTAACCATGTGTTTATACTTGTCTATAAAACTAATTCGGCTTCCCCCTTAGTGATGAAATATAAGTAGGTAGGCTTTGGGTACACAATTGTTAAAATGTTTGTTTAAGATTTTGTGATTTGGTTATGTGTGCATAAAATATAAAATAGTGAAATTAAATGGTAAATTTAAAACCACATAATTAGATTATGTGATCTATTATAATCATGCAAGCAATAAGAAATGAATGTGTGAGCTAATTACTAGCATATAAAGGTTAATTTCAACTTTGAAACACAATATGGTGTCGATGTAGTTCATAGTGTATACATAAAATATAGGATATGGTTGATAATTTTGCCACTATAATTCAAAAACAAAGGTCTAAAAATGAGTAGGGTTTAAATATTTGATCTATTTATCTAGATAACACATAAAAGATAGAACTAGGTCGACAAGGTTGATTCAGTTGACTATACAGGGGTAATTTTAAATATTTCAAATTGTGAAAGGAAAGATTTTAAGAATAGAGATAAAGTATAAAAAATAACCTTGTTGGGTCTAAATATGTAGATAAATTATATTATTGTCAAAAAACTTTGATAAATACCTATAAATCCTACTAACAAGGTTGACTAGGTAAATCTAGCTTTTTAGAGGCTTGTTGTTGAGTGTCTGGAATGTATAGGGTTGACTGGGCTGACCTAGTAGTCTAGAATAGATGTCTAAAATTATAAAAAATTATAATTATTTGATTGGATTGATCTAATATCTTGTACTTTATAAAGAACTTCTACAAAAATAATAAAGTCATTTGGATGTGACTATGTGTAAAAACCTATACACAAAAGTTAGAACCATGTCGATGCAGTCAACCCAGTATGGAAAATATATGATAAAATAATAAAAAATAAGTGAATAAATCCTAAAATGGTTATTTCACATTAGTTTCAATAGAATTAATGTAATCAAAAATTCATCGTGTCTATAAATCAATCCTAACTCATGGAAGATAAAGCATACCTACACTTCTGATTGGGAATACATTTGTTAATCAAGAGCATGACCAATATGGGGATATGTTAAACCTAATTAGGGGATAATTTCTCATAATACACCATGCTAAATAGGGTAATAAAGCTTGTAGTCTAACATAATCATGCAATAACCCTAAGGTGGTCCTAGGTTTTGATATTTCACCTATTTTAATAACAAGAAAAGTAAATCTAATTTAGTACTCACCAAAGCTTGTGGCACAATATGAGGGGTTAGTAAAAAATAAAAAAATGTATAAGATAATCTAAATTAAGCTAAGTATGATTAAGACCCTAATACATGTAATATGAAGAGTAATATTATTTGAAGCCAATACTTATGTTACTTCTATCTATTAAAGAAAGGAACAAAGTTAGAGAATACTTACCTAAATGTGAACCCGTCAAGACTCAATCTCTCCCTTGGCCAAAGGGTATTTGAAAAATGTTATTGTGGTTTGTAAGGATCACTAAGAAATTCCAAATCATCAAAGACTTATCCACAAAACTAGATTCTCTAAGTAGAAACCCTAAGCTAAGACTCCTCAAGTAGAACGGTGGAATAGCAAATTGTAAAGAAGCATGAGCAAATAATAAATTTTAATTTAATATTGAAATAATGACTAAATTATATTTTATATATAGGTATATTTAACCCTTGACCCTTTCAAAAATCCTAGTTGATAGGGTCGACCCAGTTGACCTAACATAGTTTCAAATAATTATTCACTAAGTCCTGAGCTAGGTCGGCCAAAGGCTAACCTAGTTTCCTAAGTGAATATATTGAAATTGTACAGGGTCAACCCAGGTGACATAGTATAGTTGACTAAAAAAAGGGTATTAAGATGAGAAAAAGAGGGATGGAAAGAGAAGAAAGACTAGAAGAGTGTGAAAAGGAGTAATAGCTTAGGGAATGGTTTTAGGAGATGGTTAGATTGGTAATAAGTGGCAATAAGGGACAACAATCTTATGAATCATCAATTATTTTCCCACCCCTTTATCAATACACTTTTTAATGCATGCACTCAAATAGATTTAGTCTCGATGAGTTCCTACAAGATGTAAAGCATCTGTATTTGATAAAATTTGAAAATATTATGTGTATATAGTATACAATAGGATTCCAATTATTAACATATATGATGTCTAATTAATCTTTAAAAATTCATCTTCCTTACTTAATTTACATCTTGTTACCATGGGTATACTAACTTCCTTGCACTCTTTCATCTTAAACTTTTTCAACATCTCTCTTATGTACTTGGTTTATGAGATAAATATACATTTTTTCAAATTGAGTGATCTACAATCCAAGAAAGAATTATAGTTATCCTAGCATAGACATCTCAAATTATTTATTAATCACTTTTTCAAAGGCCTTTGTCATGTTTTCATTGTTTCCACCAAGGATGATGTTATCCACATAAACAACTATTATCAACTGATGGTCATCTTCTATTTTGATATATAGATTCTATCTATAACTCCTCTTTTGAATCCTCGATCTAGAAAATACTTGTCTAGCCTAGCATACTAATCTCTAGGAGTTTTATTTAAACCATAGAGAGCATTTTTCAATCTAAAAATATATTTTTTTTATCTATAATAAAGAAGCCTTCAAGTTACTCAATGTACACTTCTTCTAGATTCCCATTCAAAAAGGCAAATTTGACATCCATTTGGTATACCTTGAATCCTTTGAATCCTTCATAAGCTAAAAACAATTTGATTACTTCCAATATATCTATCGGTTCAAAGGTCTTCTCAAAATCTATCCCTTTAATCTATGCATATTCCTTGCATACCAATCTATCCTTAATCCTAGTGACTTATCCATCTTCATTCAACTTATTTATAAACACCTATTTTGTGTCAATAATATTTTTGTCTTTCGGTCTAGGAACTAGTTTCCAAGTCTCATTCTTCTCTATTTTATCTAACTCCTCATTCATAGCATATATCCAAAACTTATCTTTTTTAGCTTCTATAAGATTCTTAGGTTCAATATTAGATAATAAAGCAACATTCTCTTAATTTATATTACTTACCAATTTTCTTCTTGTTTACATATTTGCATTCTCATTGTGAATGATTTGTGATTCAAGATGATCTCTTTGAATCTATCTTGAAGGTAATTTTAAGTCCTATCTCTCTTCAAATTCTTCATCCTCCTCATCAATCTCTATAGTCTCTTCATCATTATTGAAGTCCAAATTCTCTGAAGTATATTTTATTGTCTCATCAACCTTTAAATTTGTGCTTTCCACTATCTTTTTAAGTCTCTTATTATAGCATCTATAGGCCAAGTTCATTGATGAGTATCCTAAGAATATTCCTTCATTAGATCTAAAATCAAACTTACCCAAGTTTTCATCATCACTTTTAATCAAACATTTGCTCCTAAAAACTTTAAAGTGTTCTACATTTGTCAGTCTTCTCTTTCATAGTTGATAATGAGTCTTGTTACCATTTATCCTTATTTGTCCTCTATCAAAATATAAATAGTAATGCTAACTACCTCTCTCTAATATCCATCAAATAATATAGATTCATGTGACATAGTTCTAGCCATTTATTGAACTATTCTATTATTCCTTTTTACAACCCCATTCTATTAAGGTGTACTAGCTACTGAGAATTGTCTTCTTATTCCATGAACCTCATAGAAGTCATCAAATTCATTGGAAAAAAACTCTCCTCTATTGTATGTTAAGCAATTGATTTTCCCATTTTTTTCATTCTCAACAAGTGCCTTGAATTTTTTGAACTTGTCAAGAGCTTCTGATTTCTCTTTCAAGAAAGCAACCCAAGTCATTATTGTGTAATCATCAATGAATAACATGAAGTAGATATCTCCTTAAATTATTTTAATTTTCATAAGCCCACAGAGATCAGTGTGGATTAGCTCTAAGTGTTTTGTGGTAGATTACTCCTTAGAATTAACCCTTCTATTGGTATGCTTACCATGTTAACATGCCTTATAAATAATTTTTGTAGGTTTGATGATTTTGGGTAGGTTATTCATAGAATTTTTAGTAATAATTATAATAGATTGTCAAATTTTAGGTGTCCTAGCCTTTTGTGCCATAACCATCTTCCATCTATCTTGTTCATCAAACATCTCTCCATTATCTCATTCAATACATATAAGTTGTTCTCAATTATCTTGGCATTAGAAATCAAATTTTTTGATTTGGATCTTCTTATCTCACATCTTTTGTTATGAAATGTTAGTGTGTCCTTGAGTGCACATTTGACTTACACTGAATAGGTTATGTTTCAAACCTTCCACATACAACACATTTTGGTTCTTTTTCTTTCCATTATCTAAACTTAAGACACCCTTTCCAACTATATTAGCAATTGTGTTGTCTCCAAGCCTCACAGTTCCTAAAACATTATTATTTAATGAGATAAACTTATTTCTATCTCCTATCATGTTGCTTGAGAAACCACTATCTATATACCATTTCATGCCTTCATTTTGAATGTGAAAAGTAGTCTAAGCTTGTAGAGAATCCTCTTTAGTCTTATGTTCCTCCTTGACAAGAGGTCCATCTTACTTTTTGGGTTCAATATGATTTTTTCTAATTTTATTTAGCTTTAATGTAAATGTTTGATCTTTTTTGTACATTCTAATAGCTTCATGTGTTTTTTTTATTCTTTAGGCCTTTCAACTTTATTAGTGCAAAATATAGCAATGTGTCATGTATTGTGATAGATATAGAAAACAACATTTATGTACTTATCATGGTTTAATAATGACTTATCCATTATTGCATTGGGTTTCCTAAATGGTTTTTTTATGTAAATATTCTTGACTTGTTCTAAATTTTCATGATCTCTCTTGAACTTGCTCTTTTTATATTAATTTCACATGTTCAACCTTCAACTGGCTATACTCAGATTCCTTTGATTTGAACCTTATGTTTATATCTTCTAACTAACTATTAAGATCATTGAGAGTCTTATTTTGATTCTTCAAATCATCAAGAGTTATTATGAGCTTAGTTTCAAGGTAAATTTTATCTTCTCCTTATTCATTATCATATAATACTTCTTCATCATATATGTTGTCTTCTTCCTATTTATCACAATATATCTTGTGCTTCTTAGGATCACCTTTAGCCTATCAAACCTGATCCAAAGGACCTTCTCTGATACCAATTGTTAAAAAAATATGGCTGAGAGTGGGGAGATGAATCACTCTTAAAAAAATTTATTCAATTCTACTTAACCATTTTAACAAGCTTGTACATCTTTAACAAGCATAAACATCAAATCATAAGAACATGAAACATATGAACATAACATATACATGGGAAACCCTCTAGCGGTAAAAAATAAACTGATGAATTAAATGGAATAAATTTATATAATAAAAATATAAATATTTAGTGAATGACCAACCCCACATGAAGCACCAACCCCAACTAGCTCAACACTAACTCAGCTAGGCTTTAGCTAGCACCCACTTACAAGGAGGCACTAACCCCCTAGATGACTCAGCACCAGCTTAGCCAATTGATTATTTGATCACATTAAAAAACCATTGTTACTTCTAAAAAAATTATTATCTACTTCTATAACTCTTCACTCACTTTTTTCCCTCTCAAACTAGCCTTTAACCTTATTCACTCAGCTAGCCCTCTTCATGACTTGATTAGGTCTTCCGACCTTGATCCTCATTTGAAGAACCTCTATTAGATATTAATAACACTTGTCTAATGGTCCTAATGAGATCCTTATTTTATTAAATAATCTATATCATTTTCTTATCCTCTTCTTCTCTCACACACTTAGTATCCTCTAAGCATTCCCTTAAGCTCACCTGTAATAGCCCTAAACTTCCTTAATTTTATACAAGTCACTTGATCATATCCTTCTTAGTTGGCCACATATTCAAATCACTTATTTTTTATATTAATATGTATTTTAATATTAAAATAACATACCTTAATCATGAATCAATCAATACAATAGGTCACCCATACAGTAATTATCCCTTACTCCTCTTTTAGGCTTATGGAGACCTAATAGGCCTTCTTAACAACATGTTACCCTTTGATCTTTCTTAAATAATATTAAAACACCTCACATGGTAATAAAAATTCATAATCCACTCTAATATACCTTATATAACTCCACTTTATGGCTATAACACCTTCTAGGTCCACTCACCACTTGAACCCTCACTCAACTCATTACTTATAAAAGGCATGCGCATGTACAGAAACTTTGTCTTGAATAATTGAGGCATCTAGTATTTTTTTCCAAAAAACATGAAAAATAATTAAATATTTAGGAACCTCATGAACACAAGGTCATCAAAAACTTCATCTAATGTTTCAACTCAACGTAAATAGGCTCAAATACTTCATTACAAGACATTGACTTAGAAATGCCAACTAACTCTAAAACATAGTCAAGGAAACATGAACATAAGACACATGATTGAATATATTAAATGGATTTAAATATATGAAAATTATTTTATAACATCCACAAAACAACCTTAATCAATTATATCATGATATCTAAAGAAAACTATTGGTCATACATATCACTTTTCTGACCTTTTCTTTCACAGACTCTACTCAGCCAGATAATCCATTTTGGATTCAATATTCCAACCTATTATACTAATATAAAATATTATGTAAATAATTTATAGATCATTCAAGACCTAAAAAACATCTTCATTCATTTCAATGCATTACTCTTTCATGAAAACACATCAAAAATCATCTTCTCACTTCTATCTAATTTCTTTACTATCTGCACCACTAGGTCTGTTAATGACTAACCAACTTGGATCACTAATTTTAAAAACTTGAGATATATAACCTATCCATAAAAATTCATAAATAAAAAATACAAGTCTCACACTTTTATCTTCATCCACTTATTAATTTTTACTCCATCAACTCTATCTTCTCTAGTAAATTTCCAAAAGATAAGTAATTTTCTATAGGGTCTACTCACTCACTAGAGAAACTAATCATAGTTAAAGATGTTTGGGAGAGCTTAATTCAACCTCCAATCACTTTTATGATTATATAAAACCATTATGATAGATTTATAATAATATCTTCAACATCTTGTCACTGTTAGGGTTTTATGAGGGTTTAGACCATCTTCAAATCTCAATGATCATTTATAAAACTTAGCTCCTCTTTCCAAAAACCAATTCTTGGAAATTTGAGATTGAAACCTTCCTTGTTTACCATAAATAGCTTAGTAATAATTTGGATGCTACACATGCCAATGAACACTGAGAAAACCTTATTGGGTAGATAAATCTTCATTATGTGCATTTAAGAAACCTTGAAATTCTTTTCAAGCCTTTCTTGCAAACCAAGATCTAAAACTTCATGCACATACTAAAAAAAACTTGACTCACCTATGTCAATGTTCATCTGCTCAATCATGCTATATAAATTGATCATGTTACCTCATCTAGCGACCATCTTTCTTCTTATTTTATAAGCCTTGACCAGTAAGTCTTATTATTCCTTGAATCTAACCTTCTATCCACCCTATAGTCTTCACCTTAAAACTCTCCAATGTTTCAATGTCTCTTGTGTATGATAAAACAACCTCATACACTCACTCTTATTTAAAACTTCAACATACCTTCTTCAGAGCTACTTAAAAATCTTTGGAGCTTGACTGTAGAGTATTTAGAGCTTCATATACAGATCTTTGGAGCTAATCTTCTAATCATTTTAGAGGTCCTCAACACCTCATGTACAACCTCAAACAATATCTCTCATGATAAAACACTTTAAATTGTTATTCTAAGCATTGTCATCTTTGTTTCTCATTCGAATCATCTCCAAAACTACTTACATAGATCTTTAAAGCATATAGACTCTTATTTAGAGCTCACTCATATCATCATGTTACTTGAAAATACCATCTTAGAAAATCTCAAGGCTTACTTGAACAAAAACCTTTGACATAAATGATATTAGATTGACATCAATGCGATAACCATGTATCTTTATAAGAACCTTTGACATCAATAACAACATTAAATATCAAAGCTCAACACTTAATGCTCAATAATATCCTCCCTAATCAATGATATTGTCCAACAGAAGATACCAATATATTTACTTATTTGAAAAAATAGTAAGAAATAACATCCTTATAATGCCAAAGAAGCATCATATGAGGAGGAATCCTTTGAATGCAATCAAAATGGAATTGTTAAAATCTTCTAAGAAATACTATTACTCACTCCTAGAGATTTTAGTCAAATTATAATTTTCACCAAAGAAACTCTGAATGTATATCAAAAAGACCCTAATCAAAACCAAACTTGTAAAATTTAACTATATTATGATGAACATCACATATTTTCCAAAGCTCAAGCTAAAAACTTGGATGTAAATCATTATAAAAAGACCCTTGCTCAAATGCATTAATTTAACTATGAGTTTAATTTGATACACATATCTTATGAATTTGATGATCTTAAATTTAATGAAAGTGATTATGAAGAAGTTTATGTACCTCATACTAATCCACCACTAGAAGACCCTCAGTGGGTGTTTTACCTAATTTGGTTTTTCAACCCTAATAAGATAAAAACTTGTAGAATAATTTAGATCATAAGATATGTAATTCAAGCATACATCTAATTGTGAAATTATAAAACTTATTGTAATGGTTTAACAAGTAGCATATGTTAAATATGGTAATTATAACAAAGAAATGAGTACTTAGATTTTTTGGTTGACTATTTGACTATGATTATATTTTAGAAGTAGAAATTAGACTAAATTGGGCTTATGATTTTTTTAGTTTAAGAGTTATACTTATGTTTGGGTATGGTCAATTTAATCAACCTAGATCTATATTAACTATCGCTATTGACCTATGATGGTTAGTACTGACTTATGTATAAATGAGGAACTGCAACCATATGATTACCTTCTCCTATCTTTTTAATATATCTATTTATAATTTCAAACCCTAATGATGTATATAACTCTATAAATAATCCTCTTTTACCTTGAAATGCTAGATGTGCTTGTGAGGGATAAAAACTTAAAAAATCAACACATAAGTGCAATGAGTTGAGATGAACTAAATCACCCCCATTTGATGATTGACTATTGCCTATGTATATGATACTCCAAGGAAGGAAATAAAGCCACATGTAGTTCTCCCACATAGTGTGGTTGTGCAATTATTCTCCTTCGTTATATGTATGCAACTAATGATTTAGATTTGATAAATAATAATACTTGATTTGACATGGCTTTAGTGCACTTTATTTGGAATGTGGGTACTAATAGTGATAAATTTGAAATTTAGGAAGAATAGAGTATATTTTATCAGTGTACAATAATGTATATATGTGTACCAAATAAGTGCCACCAAATTCCATTTTCAATTAGACCTTGATTTTTTTATATATGAGTTCAATTGGGTTATTTCTCATACCACTTACACAATTGGTATATGGGTTAAATCTAAGGAAAGGTTTTATCTTTAAAATTAGCTATTGTTGGTAGAGGGTTAGATCTAGCTAGATCAGTTAGTATTAATTGGATATTATGACCAAAATTTATAAAATTAACCTATGTATAGATGGACTAAACTAAATATATAAAGATTGTTATGCAAGATATTTAGTGCAATTGAAAGAGACAATAAGGTTCTTATATTTGTGTAATAGCAGAATTGAAGGTTCAAACTCATAAGATAGTATTATGTGTTATATAATGGTGGATTAGGACCATGTTTTTATACTCAAGTCATGCATGGTAAATTTGTGTCAATTTTGTCATTGTAAAGTAATTAATACCAAAATTTACTATCTACAAATGCCCTCCTTTTATTCTAGTATTAGAATTACTAGATTTAAATGATAAAATGTACTTGAGTGTATATAATAGACTTTGTATTTGGTATGAAAATCTAATTATGTAGGTTATTCAATAGAAACACCTACAATCATGTGTAATCAATGTCCATGGATTAACAATTTTAATCTAAAATTGAAACTTTGAAATTTTGAAGAGTAAAGGAAAGGAGTATAATTGTGTGTTAGTGAAAACTAGGTTGCTCTTGCAAATTTTGGGAGATGATGCTTATTTATTGAAGTTGTTTTAACCTTTTAGGACTTAGTTAATGTAAATAATATGTTTTTTAAATAGATAAGTAGACTAAATCAAGGAAATAATATGCAATGACTATAGCCATTGATTTTTTATAGAATTGACTAGCTTTGACTTTTTTAAATAACAATAAATAGTGAAAGTAATGACTTAGCTAGAAGATAACTAATATAGATGATCTAAGTGATAGAAAATAATATGAAATCTAGTCTAAGTATCATAAACTATATCTCAGTGTTAGAACCTCTCCTAGATAGTAACACCACAATTAAATAGTAGCACCATTATTGAAAAAGTGGTGATAGTGTCCTGATATTGGTGGTAGTGTCTATTATGTAGGACTATCCTAAGCTTCTAGGTGTACCTATGTTTGTATCTCTGAGGTTTATTCTTAGGTACATGATTTCTAGAATCTTGTATTCTACTGATAATGACAAATTTATTGTGCAAACCCTAATCTTCCATGTAACTAAGGCATGAGATGAAAAGTGTGTTTGTTAGTAAGATAGGCTAGACATCCCCAACACCACATTGTGAAGAGAGTTACCTACACACGAATACTTCGATGAGGTATAAATCTTAATGTATTTATGCCACCTAAATTTTAGTGCAAGTGCAAGTGATGCTAGTATGATAGTGGCCTTGAGTGCCTTGAATGTTCTTGAGACTATAAATCTAGATAATATAAGCTTAGGGATATTATAGATGGTACTATGTAGAAGTAGGGTAGAATAGGGATTGATAATCTTAATTATGCTCAACTTGTTTTGATTTTAAATGTATGTTTTGTATCTAATTTTCATCTAGTGGTCAGAGGGATAAAATTCATGTATATATATTGTTATATTACTTATGCAGGTAATAAAAGAGGTTTAGGCTGACCCTAGGGAATTTTACTTTTGAAAATAAATATATTTGGGAAAATCTATGGTAAAATACATTATAATTTTTTTGGGGACACTATCACCATGTGGTGTTAGTGTCATTATTATGGTGCTAGTGTCCAATTGGTAGAACACTAGGCATAAAGGGCCAAGATCAGGAAATGAGGGTTTGGGATTGTTTTTGGGCTAAGGACACCTATTACTCACATGAAGGTTGGATAAGTGTGATAATATAATATAGTAAAGGTCTAAGGATAACTTAGGGGTAGGTGTTCTCAATTAATAGTAAGGATTGGTTTTGGGTGATTACATTCCCCCCTTTTATTCCATAAATGAAACAAAGTAAAATTACTAGGATAAAGGAAAAAGAAGTGTACTTGGACTTACCTAGGAGGTGAATCCTGTAAAGCTAGGTATAAGTATTTTATGCATGCTTTAATGCATGTCCTTAAAGTGAAATGTATATAAATCAATCCTTACTTAAGAGATATCAAAATTAAAAGACTAAATTGAGTAAAGTAAAACTAAGTAAAGATATGGGAAATAGGAAAGATACACTTCACTCGATACATGAACCAATTCATGAACCTTGTGATAACCTATGTGTGTGAATCTATATAGTGATTAATCATTGAATATCATAGGCTAAGTTATTATCTTGCTCAATCCTCATGTGTGGTTGGATCAATAACTTAATCTAGTTTTGAATCCATCATTTCCCACCCCTATTTGGTGGATCATGACCTATGAATAACTTGGAGTGGACTAATATTGTGTCCAAACCTCTCATGTAGGTGGCTCAAAAACTCAATTAAGTTATGTATCCATCATTTCCCACCCATGTGTAGTAGATGCATCTAAAACTAAACTATGCAAAGTACTGTAAATGTCTAACTATGTATGTGTCTATAGCCACTTGGGTACATTAGGCATCTCCATAACATTTGGGAATGCCAACCACTATAGATGAAGTCATTAAACTCGTGTACAACCTAAAATATGATGTTAGGTATATACAACATAGAGAATGACATGTAATTTATCATTCCATCTGATCAACTGGTGTGTAAGTGAGCATATAGAAATAATGTGATGTGCACATGCCCCTGAATCTGATATCTAATCATATGGATGATGGCTTGAGTTATAATAATTTGTATCTAGTATCTAAATTGAATATAGGAATGGTCATGTCATGAATTATGCCCTCAATCTGAGAAAAATGATATGGATTTGAGCTAAACTAGTATGAATTTGAAAAAAATTGAGTATAACTGATAAATCTATAACTAAATATTTGCAAACCTATATTTTACCTAATGTACTACTCTAGCCAATCTAGGTTGTTATAAAACTAAGGATACTAGAAAATAGTGCCATGTTTTAGATAGTATCACCATTTTTTAAAATTTGGTACTAGTGTCCCAATTTGGGTGTTATTGTCCTTCTAGTTTGAATTTTATGCAACTATACTACTTTTGGGTCATTGTTCACCCATTATATTTACCTATGTCTATTTTTTATAATTGAGCCTATGTGTTGAAAAATATATTGTGAGTGTAATATAGGAGCCTGATATTTATGACAACCCTTATGAATGCCCCCTCTTTTGAGTGGATTTATTGAACATGTGTAACAAATTTCCTCGAAAGAAAAATCTCTATAAAATGTGTGTTAGTCGCAACATATATGATATCTACATGATAATCCAATATAATGTGCATACATAACATTGAAATGTAAGCTAATATAAGAATAAGTATGTAATGTAAGATGTATGTCATGTCTAACATTCATAAGGGTGTTGAGATAAATGTAATAATGTATGTACCAATAAATCTGAGTAAAATTGGGTAACTAACTAGGGGGAGAGGCATAATGTCCATCACGACACCTAAGTAGGAAGGTTAGATGCATGAGGTCCCTCATGGAATTGAAATATAGTGTTTTTAACAATAAAATATAAGTTTCATGGTCATGATGCATATAAAAAATCATACATATAATACACATTAGGTACACAAAGTAGGCCAAGGGACCTTAATACAAGGGACATAGGCACATATCACTAAATTTGAGAAAACAAGACATAAAAGGATGTTCAAATGTCCACATACACAAGAAAAAAACAAATTATCTTAGATCTACATAAAAAGACATGTTCAAATGTCTGCATACATAATCAAAAAAGGAACATAAGCAAAGCATACATACTATGAATATAAGTGGAGTAGAGCCAAAGAACAATGGAATATTCAAATGCCTTAAATAGAAGAAGCATATAGATATAATCAAGTCTAAAATAGGAAATCTATAAATGAAACTATCCATGAATATGGAATAAAAATCTATGTAAAAGCTAGGATGTATATATGCTAAGTCTAAAGTAGTAATAGCTAGAAAAAAATCTGAGTAAGAGTAACATGATAAATATCAAGATATAAAAATGTTAATGTTGGGATGTAGAGTATAGAAATATAGAACCTACTAATCAAAACTATGTATAATAATCCATAAGTGGGTCAATGTGTCAAGTGAAGATCCATGTATTAGTGTATATTACCCTAGTGGGTAGATAATAGCAAGCTTATATTGGTGTAATGGACGTGAGTCTTGAAATAATTTGTAAGCACTCGATAAGAATAAGTGAAGCATGTATGTGTGATAAAAATAACTATACTAATATAGATATAATATGTGGTGTTTGGTAAATATAATAAATTTAAACATAACAATGCACACAATCTATAGTTTTGTGTTGTTTGAGTAATATTTTAATGTTTTTTTGGTTTTTGACATATTATATTAACAAGGGGAAAGAGAGAAGGAAAGTATATACAAGAAGGGAGAAACAATATTAACTAATGAGTCTCATGGGAGACTCACTATCACTATGGACTATGTCAAAAATAGGAATGGTAATCTCTCATGTAATGTGATTACTATGTTGTAGTTGAATGGTGTTGTAGTAGGAATCTAAGTTCTATTCATCATTGAAATCATAATCACCTGGATGCTAGAGGGAACTACCTCATACTATGGAGTTGACCTTTTTGAATTGTTCTTTAGAATATTTATTATGATTTTTCCCTTTGAAACTATGCTTATTATAGGCATATGTTGTTGTAGAGGCTCTTTTGATAGAAATCCTCTTATGAGAATGCTTAGTGGCTTATCATGATTTTGAATTTTCAACTAAAGTTCTTGGTATTTTTGTAAAGAGTCTTGTGTATCTAGATGTTTTGCCTTAAAAAATTGTATCTATGAATGATTTACATTAGGATGTTCAATAAATCTCAAACCTTATTGACCAACATTATCAATTTATAGAATAGTAGTGATGCATTGGGCCTACTTGTCCAAACCCTGACCATGCTTATCAATTTTTTGTAGATATTTTTGACCAAACCCATATTGATTTGAAATTTGAGCCACATTTTTTAGAGGTAGATTTTCCTCTTTTACTTTCTTTACCTATGCATGTTGTATTATTTCTTGATGTGATTATGCTGTGTGAACCTTTTTATTGTTGTGATTTATGCTTTGGTATTCATTTTTTTATTTTTACTAAATTTGAATCTTTTTAAATTTATAGATGTGCCATTATATGTTGCTTGGATAGTGTATCACTATTTGAGTCATTTGTATCCATTATCTATTGTATTTTCCTTTTTAATTCTAAACATGAATTGGTGTGGTTGTCAGGATCCTACTCTCCCCAATAAGAGTATATATGATTACCTTTGTATTAGCAACTAAACACGAAATTTAACCAGAATGATAAGTAACTAGAAATATGAAACAACACAAGATATGAGAGACAATACACAATTATATTAATAATCACTCAGAAGAAAATACAATAAAGAAGATGTCACTTCTTCTTCCACCTCAAAGACTTGCCACACCTCAAGGACTTCTTCCCTCTCTCTCTTAAAGTCTCAACAATCAACTCCAATATAGAGTTGGTGTTCACCTCTCCAACCAGTCAGTAACAACGCTGCCAGTACACCAAGTACACAACCATACTCCAAGTAGATCTCCCTTTCCTTGCTGCCACCTACAAATCAACAGACCTTACTTACCATGTAGATGTCTTTACACCCTTGAAGAACCCTTATCCTTGCCTCACCAAGTCCTTATGATTATTCAACCAGTACCCCGGTGGATCTCCTAGTAGAACTTGCACAACCTGCAACTCTCCCTGATCATACACACTCAGCACCCCTTTGGAACTAGGAGGAGCTACTCTAGCTCTCTCTACAAGCTCAATGGATTTATAGCACACTTTTACAATACAGCCTATGAGTCTATTATATAAATCTCATGCATACAATAATTAGACATCTAATTACAATAATTAGATCTACAGCTTCTAGTCTAAATTTGGCTCTTGACATGCAAACACTTGGTTCATTAACTAACTACCCGTAAAACTTGCAGTTTTGAACCACATAGGTGACTGACATCAGTCCCTATCTGCCTGGAGGTGACCAATGTCAGCCAATCCCTGACCGATGTCAGTTGCTTCTCTTCACTAACCTAACCGACGTTGGCTGATCAGACCGATGCTGGTTGCTCTACAACTCAGCAACCTTCAGCAACCTTCTCCCCTATTTGCATTAGCGAAGCTTTTAGCTCCACAACCTAACAATCTCCCAATTGGAGATAAACGGCTACACTATACCTATACCTATACCCCATCTAATCTATTTCCTAGCTTGTATCCCTCTTCAAGATCAATCCTGAAGACCACCCACCACACAACCTATGATGCCTTTCCTGTCATCCGAGTAACCTGCCACTTTTGAACCTACAACTTCATGTAGTGAAGTCCTTGACCTTGCATAACATGAATCCCTACTGCTAGTCCCTCTCAGACACCTAAGAATCCATTGAACTGCCCTCCAGTGCTCCTTCCACGAATTGGCTCCAAACTCTCTGACAACTCCCACTGCTTGGGAAAACTCAGGCCTATACTAGAACTCATGTGATTTCAAACACTATTATAAGCTTAGCTTGAATTGTCCAGCCCTTGGTGTGCTTACTGATTCTGCATCTTGCATCTTGAACCTCACCAACACCTTCTTCACATTAGCTCCCACTGGAGACAAAAAATCTCCATGTCTCTTATGCCAAAGAATTTTGCTGCTCCAAATTCCTCATGACATGCCACTGAACTAACCTTACCTTTAGCTCAGCAAAACCCTGTATGTATAAACCTGCTAGCATATCACCCACATACAGTAATAGGATAATGTTGCGACCATCATCCACCTGGTAAGATAAACACAATGATTACACTGACATTGATGAAGGCCCTGCTTTGTCATCCACCTATCAAAACATGTACCACTGTCCTACAGCTTCCTCAAGACCATATACCTTGGCCTTCCATCTCATGTGTCCATCCACTCTCTTCTCTAACCTAGGAATCCATCCGTCTGTCAGTGCTGGCAACTCTACCAAATCCCTTGCTTGGTTCTCTTTCGAAGAATTCATACCATGCTCCCACTGTTTCCTAGATTTTACTTACATTACCTCTTCACATCTTCCTGGTTCTTGACCACCAATAAGCAACAAGTAATATAAAGAAGGTGAACAATGAATATGAGGTTCACTTACCCTTTCTGACCTCCATATGGGCATTTGAGACTCCTTGACAGCTTGTTGTCCACCCAACATTCATTCCAGTGACCGATCTCGGCCATCTCCCAATCTGCACCCGATCGACGTCGATTCCTTGCAACTGACCTTATCTGCCAATGTTGATTTCCTGACTAATGCTGGTGTACCCTCTACCAACATCGATTCTTGATGCCTGACACCACTAACTCTGCTAATCTGCACATGACTGACATCGGTGCCTATCTATTTGACATCAGTTCCTCCTGACTGATGCCGGTACTTGTGTTCGCTTGTGAGTGATGACTTTTTACCTGTGAGCTCCTTTTGGGTCAAAACCCTATTCAAATTAACATAGCCCTACTCAGAATAATTCAGTCCCCTCAGCTGATCTCCGTCTGTCATCTCCTCCATGAACATCAAGGCTTTCCAGTTCTTGAGTTTTTCAAAGATATATGTCTTCTTCTTAAGAACATGCATTCCTTTCTTACATATGTAACCAAGCCTACAAATCCACATCTCTGCAATAGAAGGTGAATCAGTAATATAAAAAGATAGATAAAGGATACCTACTTTCTTACCACCGTCTAATTCAAGTGCATCCACTGTGAGAGTTATTGTACATCTCCCATCACCCAAATTTCTTGAAGAAATTAGACTCATCTCCAAGAGTGAAACCTGCATGACCTCATTCAACACCCATGTGTTATCTATCTGCAATTTCAGCTTCACTTCCCCTTTGCCAACCATTTGACAAGGCTCACCAGCTCCTAAATAAATCTCTCCAAAGACATACCCATGAAAAGATGCTCTATTTCGGGTTGCATGGAAAGAGGCAAAAGAATCTGTAAACCAAGATTCTACTTTATCCAGAGCACCCTATGCAACAACCCCTACAACATCTACTTCTACACGCTGATCTTCTATCGACCAACAATCTTCTTTTCCCTGCTCTTTCTTTCCATCAATCAGACCATTCGTGCTATTCAGTTTCTCCATTCATAGCTTACTTTCTTCTACCATTGCTATACTCCCACTCAATCTAAAACCCCTGAGAGTGACCTGTAATCAACAAACACTAACCAAATCTAAACCACCTATTAGTCAACCCAACCAAAAGCTCTGATACCAACTGTCAAGTGGCATCAAGCTCTAGAACCTACAACCAGGCTCTGATACCAACTGTCAGGATCCTACTCTCCCCAATAAGATTATATATGATTACCTTTGTATTAGCAACTAAACACGAAATTTAACCAGAATGATAAGTAACTAGAAATATGAAACAACATAGGATATGAGAGACAATACATAATTGTATTAATAATCACTCAAAAGAAAATACAATAAAGAAGATGCCACTTCTTCTTCCACCTCAAAGGCTTGCCACACCTCAAGGACTTCTTCCCTCTCTCTCTTACAGTCCCAACAATCAACTCCAATATAGAGTTGGTGTTCACCTCTCCAACCAGTCAGTAACAATGCTGCCAGTACACCAAGTACACAATCGTACTCCAAGTAGATCTCCCTTTCCTTGCTACCACCTGCAAATCAACAGACCTTACTTACCATGTAGATGTCTCTACACCCTTGAAGAACCCTTGTCCTTGCCTCACCAAGTCCTTATGATTCTTCAACCAGTACCCTGGTAGATCTCCTAGTATAACTTGCACAACCTGCAACTCTCCCTGATCATACACACTCAGCACCCCTTTGGAACTAGGAGGAGCTACTCTAGCTCTCTCTACAAGCTCAATGGCTTTCTAGCACACTTTTACAATACAGCCTATGAGTCTATTATATAGATCTCATGCATACAATAATTAGACATCTAATTACAATAATTAGATCCACAGCTTCTAGTCTAAATTTGGCTCTTGACATGCAAACACTTGGTTTGCTAATTAACTGCCCGTAAAACTTGCAGTTCTGAACCGCACAGGCGACCGACATCGGTCCTTATCTGCCTGGAGGTGACCGACGTCGGCCGATCCCTGACTAACGTTAGTTGCTTCTCTTCATTAACCTAACTGATGTCGGCTGACCAGACTGATGTCGATTGATCTACAACTCAGCAACCTCCTCCCTTGTTTGCATTAGTGAAGCTTTTAGCTCCACAACCTAACAGTGGTGCCCATGAATTCTATGATATGCATAATAATATATGGATCTCCTCCTTGGGTATAGATTGGATAGGTTATTCAACTTAGCTTTAATCATTTCCCTTATTACCTCACTTTAACTTTTATATGATCTTTGATTACTTTTTGAATCACTAGTTGTAGATGTACTTTTTTATGATTTATGATTTGGATATAAAAGAGTGTTAGGCATAATATTGCTAGGTGTAGATGTATATACATGGTTTATGATAACATATTTTGAAGACTGTATACATGTAATATGATTTTCTAATAATGTGACCTATTTACTTACTAACTAATTTTGTTTCTATAAATCTGATATTAACTTAATCATATTGATAATTTTATCCCTTGGAGTCTCACAAGTGTGAACCCTAGTTTTTTTTATTGAACATGTAGGCACACACCCTGTAGAGAAGAGGTGTGAATAGGATAAGTATGGGGATTAATGACATAGGTTTAGGTTACTTCATCTTATTTAGGATGGATATCATGGAACTGGTTAAAGAGAAAGTAGTTATCACCCTCATGGATATGAGGAGGAGAAGGAGATTTTTTCCTATGTAGAAGATATGACTTTGAAACTTTAAACATAATTTTTAGCATATTTGTTAAATCCTCTATGTGTGTAAGGTTTTGTTTCTTAATTAAATTTTGCATAAGATAACAATAACATGCTAAATAAATAATGAAACATGATAAGTATTTTAATTGATATAAAGCATCATGTATACATGTGTTTATGTCATTTTTAAGTTCATTCCAAATTAAAGGAAACAAACATGTAAATGAAAGTATTAAACTTTGTAAAAAAATGATACACTTCTTCTATCATTATGATCATGATTATATCAAATAGAATCATAAAATTTATGGATCTAAAATCTGAGTGCTAGAAATGTAAACCCTAGGGTTATCTAGGGTTAAGGTTTGTGCAATATTTGAAGTAAGTCAGGTTAACCAAATGTTTTAACCTTTTAGGACTTATTTAATGTAAATCCTATGTTTGTTAAGGATTTGATTATACTAAAAAATGGAAATTATATTTAATACATCCACTAATTTGTTACAAAATTGACTAGCTTT